>VVHJ01032193.1:0-14875 GCA_015107715.1 Tylochromis polylepis
ACAATTAGCTGTAGCAGCAGGGGGCTGATCTTAACAATGCTGTTGTTTTCCTCTTGCCATTGCGGTTTTAGTTTTACGGCCTTCCCAGGCACACGTTTTTGCCTCTGTTTTGCATTTACAAGGTAGCCATGTTGTGATGTAAGGAGCAAAGAAAGGCGGAGGGTTTAAAAAAATATGTATCTCATTTATTATTTAGTATATTTCAGCTGGCGGTGATGTGTGTCACCCTCAGGGAGACAAAATGTTCTATTTGCAGTTTCCGTCACGGGGGAAAACTACAATTAACTTCAAGGTATGTTTTCAGTCACAGTCAGGTGTCAGATTCATGAATGCAGCCATAAGCAGCTCAAAGTGGCACGCTGGGGCAAACTTGTGTGGTTGTTCCTGCGAGTGTGTGTGCTACCAGATAGAAACGCGCAAAGGACGAGGGAGGTGGTGGCAGGAGTGCGGCGTGGTGCAGTCAAGGATAGACCTCCAGTGTTTGTGCAGGGAGGGAGGCCAGCCAGCTTGGGTTCTGGGGGGACTGTGGGGCTCGTGGGTTGGCTGACGGGGGTGGGGTGGTGGGGGTTAGTGGTGGTGTTGGTGGCAGGCAGGAGGGTTTTCTAACCTAGAGACTGTAACTCATTGTAGCCTGACTCCACTGGCTTGGGTGGCAAAGTTCGTGAAGTCCTGGACATTCATCAACCTGCCGAGGAGGGCCGACTGACTGGAGCCAGGTCCTGTTTTCTTCCCCCCGTCTTCTCCCTCTCACCGTGTCAATGGGATCCAGTGCGACTGTGCCGAGGCAGCCGCCCTGAGGAGACAGACCCGGGTCAGTGCAAATAATCAGGCCTCTGACGCCTTGCCTCGTTACTGGGCAGGGAGGGGAGGGAACCCAAAGTTGAGTGTGGGGGATCCCAGAGGAAAGCTGGGACAGACTTTGGGCAGTGGGTCTGTCTTTCAAAGAGGAAAAGGTCATGGTGTGGGCATTCCTACACAAGGATAACAACTGAGCAACAATTAAGATATGCACTTGGTATTCAGCAGCTTTGACGATCCATTACTTTGAAGTCACCCATGTTTGGTCTTGTACATGTAGATGTTAGAACCAGATTAGAAACATGGTTACGTGGTTATTACATTTTCTTTCTCTAAGAGAAATCTAGCTGCTGAAAGGAGATTTCTCACCTAAGCCCATAGATCCTATTAAAGAAATCGTTATTATTAATTCATATCATCCATTAATTCAAATCATTAATTCATAATTCATATATCATTTATTCAGAAAGTCTGTAGCCTTTTGAGCACTTCTCTATCTATCTATCTATCTATCTATCTATCTATCTATCTATCTATCTATCTATCTATCTATCTATCTATCTATCTATCTATCTATCTATCTATCTATCTATCTATCTATCTATCATTATGGATGCTTGATAAAACAAAATACTGTAAGTAGAGAAAACAATGCACAAGCTAGAGGGAAAAAACTAATTCAACAAGGTGAGCAGCAGCATTGCGATTTACAGTTTTGACACAGATTCTTAATTAGGTGATCAAAACCAAAATATTTTGTGCCATATTTAAGCAATTTCAACAATAACAAGATTGCATTCCCATTAATTGTCTATATCTTGCTTATGAGAAATTTGACAGAAATGACAGAAGTTCTGCATCAAAGATGAAATTAAATGTCTTTAGAAATTATTTATTAGATTGCATCTGTTCATATCATTAAAGATGTGGAGCTGACCACTTACTGTCTGGCAAACCTTAGAGTGCACTGATCTTTGTTCTAAATTTCACAGTGAAAAGTTTGGTGCTAAATTTGCCATCAGCCCAAAATTACACAGTGTACAAAAGCCATAACCCAGTCATCTGAGTGTACACAAACACGCTGATTGTTCTAATAAAGCTTTTACTCAGGTAATAGTCCACACACAGTCAGTGGCTTATCCACTTAATTCCTTTCATAGCTGTAGCTTTCTCATGCCTCACACTGCAACGCGGCTGACCTTCACTAACATCAGGCGGGAGGAAACCACATCGAACGCGGAGCTAAAACATTAGTCTGGACATGAGGGCTTCACTCTGCAAGTCATCAGCAGCTTTCCGATGACTTGGTCCCAGCGATAATGGCGCTGACTCAGGGCCTGAGCTCAGAGCATGGGAAAATGTAAAGGGAGGAATGTGCGGGGGAAATGCTGTCTACCCTGATGACACTCCAGAGTCTGCTCTGTGTCCTCACTCAAGTCTGATTATGACTCAAGCCTCGTGTATTTACATTAATTCAGTCATATTGTATTGTTTAATAACCTCCATTTTTCTGTATTTATGCCTTGGCTCAGACACTTCCACTCACAAGAAGCGGCTACAGTGCAACTCTGTAAAATCCTCCTGCACATTCAGGTTTTATTTGCTGAACGCTCTTGTTTCCTTGCGTTATGAACTTGTATCATTTTATCTACTTGGAGCTGGAAGATTTGATTGAAAGCACCCTGAAATACCCTGACTGTGACCTGCTTCCACATTCATGTCTCCTATTTCAGCGGCGGATAAAGTTCTCTGCAAAAGTCATCATTTAGTCTCCCGTCGACGTCATCCTCTTCTGCTCATTTAGCGACCCGCGGCTGAGCCAGCTGAGCTCATTATCCCTTTTGGATGAGAATATTCAGACATTTACTGCATCTTTTGTGCATGTTAACAATCCCTGTCCCTCGCTACTCATCAGTTGCAGTTTGGACTTCTCACTTCCAAATACCCCCCCACACCCCTTTTCTCCTTTTTCCCTGCAACACCACCACCTCCACCTCCCCCGGGGCCTCGTGGGAGCTCAGCAGTACAAATTTCCGTTTATACCAGTGGCTGGCGCTGACGACACCGCAGCGCTCTACCCCACAGATTGACGAGCCCTCAGATGCCGATTTACTGTACATGGCAGCCACTCTGGAGCCGCCGCACATCTGGAGTGGAGTACGCTTACTGAAAAACAGGGGCCAACCTTGGCCCAAACAAGTGTAGCCGAGCAAAGCCGATGAAAGGCAGCCCCTCCGCACACACAGACACACGTCCCCCCCCCGCTTCAGAGTGCAGATCTCTCAAGCTATTATAAAGACCTTGGAAGGACTGGATTTTGTAAACAAAAACTTGAGAGAAGCATTAAGAGACATGCTGGAGCTAATGATGTGATTGTGGTGGGAATGTCTTCACCGGAGCTGCTGAAGTCTCCACTTTGAAAGTGTGACTGTGTGTGTGTGTGTGAGAACCTTCAGCTTTGACAAAGTTTGCAACATGAAGACTTTCAAAAGTGGCAACTTTAAAGGGAAAAATACTGAGGGAGAGATTTGAAATATACATCGATTTTACAGTATGTGGGGGAGGTTGTTTTCGTAATCTTTTAGACAAGACAAAAAAAAAACACATACACACACACACACACATAATATATATATATATATATGCAATGTAAAAACATGAATAATTGGAAGTCTCGCAGGTTCGAAATCATTTCACAAACTGACATGGTATCCAGTAACAACATAGGAAAGCAGATGGTTTCCTGGAGGAACCTGATATTTTGTAATCTCGTCTTTTGCAATTCACGGCTGACATTGTTCCTCGCAAAAAGGAAAGCTTTCATAAAGCTAGGACAGGGCCAAGTCCGGAAAACGACACTGTAAGAAATAAAAAAACACGTCACACATCACTCAACACAAAAGAGAAGTCAAATCTGCAACTGGTTTCTTTTTTAAATGTAGTTAAAGAGGTCCTTTCTTGTAACAGCGCAAGATTAAAACTGACTAAATCTTCAAATTCAGACCTGAGAATTTTAAAATCATTCATTTTTCTTCGTTTTCTCGTGTATAAAATACTCAAATAGGCTGCTGTGCATTAGTCTCAGAGCTTCTTGCTGCTGAGGTCGAACCACAAAGGCAGCGTCTCCTGCTCACAATATTGAAAGCGTGTTACTGTGTGTTTGAGACAGTGTCAGTGCGTCTGCGAGCGTGTCTGTGTTTGTGTGTGTGTGCGCGAGGTAAAAAGTGTCAAGGAATTCATTGTCTGTTCTCCACCTGTTATTATTCTGGTCCCAATCAACCTGCTAGCCAGTCTGGAGCCAGTGGCCATCTGGAAACACTGCTCTGTTTATAAACTTGGCAAGGATCAGCACTCTGGGGCTCTGACCTCCCACACAAATCTGGAAACAATTAGAGCAAGACAGTCTGGCTGATTACTGCGAAAGGGCCCAGCGTGGATCCCACTGACGGCTGTGGGGACGCCAGACCCTTGTTAGAGAAAATGCAAACTCAGTACTACACAAAACTCCACACACCATTATCACACACACACACGCGTGCGCTTACACTTTCAGGATTATGTAGCTTTTCATCTGCAGTCTCTTTTTTGTGTGTGTGCATTTATGACTTTTCCCCACCCACGACACACAGAGGGACACACAAAACCACCCACATGAACAAACAAACGCAATTTATTGATCTCTTTGTGTTGTTCATGGAGTGACTTGCACCTCTGCTTTTATTTTAAGGAAACACGCTGCCACAGCCCCTGCCCGCATGTTGACTCATGCCCATGAAAGCTGAAACTTAAAAAAAAAAAAAATTCTAAATTTAGGAGAAAAAAAACAATAAGAGGAAAAGATTAAAAAAAATCTTTTGCTTGATAATCTTTGTTTTCTTTGATTCCACAAATAAACTTTTTTAAAAAAATCTCTAGCTGCCTGGAGGTTCAAAGGAATCTTGATTTTAATTTTAGGAGCTGGGAATGACGTGGAGGTGCCTTCAGATCATGGCTGAACATGGGTATCACTTCCCAGATCCTCCCAGCTCATTGCACAAAGATTGTCCTGACATGTGATGTTGCGCTTGGTAATTGAAAAACAAGCCCTGGAGTTTACGCAAACATTTGATTAAATTCTAATTAAATGGATTCACTTTATTAGCATTAATTTGCAATGCAATTTATGTAGCCTAAAACAAACTAAAAGTCTGAAACTAATTTTCCAAAAAGAAGAAGAAAAAAAAAGTTTTCTCCAGTGTGTTGTAAATTGATGTCTGTGCAGTGAAGCAGGCTCGGTATCAATAATATATCTCAAACAATTAATTAAAACTGCATATTTTTCCTATTAGAAAGGTCTTATTAATTTGTCATTTTCCATTCAGGCTAACATAAAAGCCCCAAAAACTTGATTATGCAGAGATCTGATTATAGATGTCCAGTTCGCATTCATCACTGGCAAATATCAAAACCATACATCAGGTAATAAAAACTTACACGAGTCACTTTTTTGTCGTAGTGTTTGTCCAGTAGTTTGCAAATTATTCATAACGTAATACATTTTGCCATTAAAAGAAGTGGAACAAATGAAGAATCATGCATGCTGAGTTCATTCTAAAGTATTATCCCCTCTCCTGCTTTGGAGAGCCAGTAATTAGTAGGATAATGGATCAAGATGGTAATAATGATGGTGAATAATTGCTCTGCCCATTCCTCTTTCTCTTTCATTTTCACTCTCTTGTTCTCCCTCCTTCTCTCTCTGTCTTTTGGTCTCTCTCACACATTCAGTCTTTTACAAGGATTTATAGTATTCTGTCACACAGAGCATGTGAATAAAGCAGGAGGGGCTGCTTTTAATAAGCAAAGATTATAGGAAATGGGCCCAAAGCCCAATAGAACATTTCCAGCTGGAAGTCCAGCCTCTGTGCTTAGCAGAAGTGCAGCACAGCTATAGTTTAACAAGGAAGGAGATGGAGATTGAATGCAGATACTACATTACATGGTACTTTCCCATTTCTGTTTCCTTACTTGTGCTGTTTGCCAAGCTGCTCCTGTGCTTCCAGCGGCGGAGGAAGTACTCAGATGTAGAAATATTTCATTGCAAGTAGCACATTTGGCAATGACAAGTGCTCAAAGCATCAAATACTAAACTACTGCTGAAAATAACTTTTAATACCGATGGATGAAGCTTGTTTGTGCTTTGAAGCAACCTCTGTAAGATCAGACCCATTCAAAGCATTAGAAAATAAACTGTAATTGGTGCTTTTTTTAGTGAAATATTGGACAATTTTAAGTCTTTGGTGACTCTGACACTCCTGAGAAGTGAGACTACAGTATAGAACTTTCTTTAGGAAGTTACAAGCAAAAACAAAACACTAATGCCTAGCAATGCAAAAGTGCACAGCATTTACCAAGGAGGACATATGTACCTCATAATTGTGAGATCCTGTGTCAAGTGTCACTTAAATTCTGGCATTCACATTACTTCTAATTTGTTGTGTGAAACGACTAGAGTGTGAGATTTAGGATCTTGTGTATGTCCTTGTGAGGGTAAGGATTTGTGCTGTATGCTAGCAGGCAGCTTAGTGGTGCAGTCCCAGTTCCTTCAGTCCTCATGTCAGTGTGTGTGTGATGGACAGAAACACCGAGTGAATGTGTGAGTCGATGGGTGACTGGAGACTGGTCAGTCTGCTTCAAGGAAAGCAACAGTAAGTCAAATAACCACTGGACACAACAGGTAGAGGTATTCAGAAAAGCATCTTTAAAAGCAAAACATGTCAAATCTTGCAGAAGACCACATCGGGTGCCACTCCCGTCAGCTGACAACAGAAAACTCTGGCTACAATTCACACAGGCTTACCAAAATTGGACAATAGATTATAAATACATTGCCACATCTAAAGTCTTGATTTCTGCTGCGACATTCAGATGGTAGGATCAGAATTTGGTGTAAACAACCTGGAAGCATGGATCCATCCTACCTTGTATCAGCAGTTCAGGCTTGGCACACTTTGAGCTCCTTAGTACCGACTGAACATTATTTAAACACAACACCCTACCGGAGTATCGTTGCTGACCATGTCCATCTCTTTATGAGCAGAGTGAACCCATCTTCAGATGGCTGCTGCCAGCAAGATAACACACCATGTCTCAAAGCTCAACTCATCTCAAACTGGTTTCTTGAACACAACAATGAGCTCACTGTACTCAAATGGCCTCCAGAGTTAGCAGATCTCCATCCAATAGAGTATTTTTGGGATGTGGTGCAATCAGCGATTATCATCATCAATATCCAGTCAGAAAATCTGCACTAACTGCACCTTGTTGAAGGTGTGGGATGAAGCTCTTAAGGTAAAAATGGGTCCAACCTGGTACTAGAAAGGTGTATCTAATGAAGTGCAGTCTATCCATTTATGTTGTATTGTAAACTGGTGTTAACATGACAGTACATCTTAGACCATGTTGTGTAATGTGTTGTGCTGTTAACCAGATTACCCTCTTTGGCGAGAAAATAAGCAACAACTCCAACACTGGACATCTGACATCTTAAAGGTCAGAGAGAAAAGCTCGAGTTTTCACGAGCAGTTTTTAATAATGTCAAGTGACTTATGAATCACTGTCACTTTAATAATGTGACTGGTATTCATGAGTTAGAAATAGCTCAGTGAATCATTGCAGTGCTGCAGTAATCACTTCCTCAAACCGAACAAACTCTTCAAACCTTTCAATGTCTTTAGACTCTGTAGTACGGTTACATATCAGCCAACTCGGCCATATGTATCCGCTAAAATTAGATGCCTTGCTAGGATATTATAACTTCCTTTATAGTACGAGTCACATGTATGGCACAGAGCTAATGATATCTACACGATGACCCTTCTCCTGTTTGGAAGCTAGAAATGCTGAACAGAAAAAAAGAGAAAGAGTGAAAACAGGATCCTGATCGGGCAGTGTCTGGTGCCGTGAGCGGGAGTATTTTTGACGTACCAAAGGAAGAGCGAGGGCAGTGTCTTTCCTGGTTTTCTACAGCTTCCTGTGCAAACGGGAATTTGATTCTGAGCCACTTGCTGCATTCACTCCCAATGCCATTGTTTGACTGGCCATTGATCTTTGGAGATTTGGTCCCATTGACAGCCCAGCCCTCCTCACCAGTGCCATGAAGTAACAAGTACAGTTGCTCCACACTGTACTTATGGGCGAAGATATTAATTCATTATTTGGAGGTGTGCATTTATATCTACCTCATTTGAAAGACAAATATATACAGTATTGGAAGGATATAGTTACTGATTACTTTTTGTTATGTTTACATCTACTGTTGTTGTCAGGTGTAGTTTACATAGAACACTGCTAGCAGTCATTTTGATGGATAGGTGAAAAGAAAAGTGCTACATGAATAAAGGTTATTATTATTATCATTATTATTATTATTACTCCTTGTGAGGGTCCCAAACCTGGGTAAATGGGAAGGTTGTGTCAGGAAAGGCGTCAAGGAAACATGTCAAATCAAATGATTGAGGATTCATCTGCTGTGATGACCCTTTGGTAAATAAGGGGGTGGCTGAAATTGCCATGTCTGCTGACAGCTATTGAGGACTTAGTAAAGATTACCTGCTTGTAAATGGTTTAAAAATCATCTTAGAAAGAAGTGACCTAACTGGGCCCCTCAAATGTGTTTCTCATGTCTTAAGGCTAGCAAATCAAGGCTCCATTAGCTGCTGGTATCATAACAGATTGAGTTTTATTGTAATGCAGTAGCCAGATTTCGATTAGGGATTTTTTTTTAATGTCTGCTTCTGCCGAATTGATTTTTATTACAGCTTTAAAACTGTCCGGTGTAAGTTTGACGGTGTAGAACAGATAGAACAAAACCAAACACAGGGTAAAAGTAATGTCAGTCAAGAGCAGTTTGCACATGTCTTTGCTTTCCTAAGACGAGATCTAATCAGTGAGTAAAACCCCATTTATGGATGTACTTAAGATGCACGCTTCCTTTCTGCAAATATTCACTCTTCTCTATTTCCATTGAACCCTGAATGAAAGAGAAATGTAATCATGCATTGACTGTTTCACTGCATCTCAGGGCTTACCTTTATCCATGCCTGACTGATGCACTGTGTCTGGAAATGGAGATGAAGTGTGTTTGATCAACACATTCTTACTCCTAAGTCAATAATGTACTGATGCTTGGTCACAACACCTTCTCGTCCCATTTTAACACTCCAGGTACCCTTTTAGAGTAATTTTACAGCATGCAGGGAACTGCTGCAGAATAACACTTTGCTGGATGGGGGGAAAATGCCAACAGAGCCCAGCAGAGCAATTGCTTTTCAGACTGCAGGCTTGCTTGTGGTTCCTAGAGTTTCTAAAGGTAGAATGGGAGGCAGAACCTTCAGCTATCAGGTCCTCTCCTGTGGAACCAGCTCCCAGTTTAGATTCAGGAGAAAGACATCCTCTCTATTTTTATGAATAGACTTAAAATGTTCCTTTTTGATAAAGCTTATAAAGTTGGGGGCTAGATAAGGTGACCCTGAACCACCAGATATGCTGTAATAGACTTCCCATGGTGCACTGAGCTCGTCTTTTCCACTCCCCTCTTTTCACCCCTGATGTGTTTACTGTACATGTTGCTACCGTGTGCCATTAACTTTTGTTTTCTCATTCTTCCAAGGGTTTGTTTGTTGTCCTTGTCTCTGTGTGCACTCCTTTTTCTCTTGTTTTTCCCATCACCCCCTGGCTGGGGGCCTGGCTGCCCCTCCCTGAGCCTGGTTCTGCTGGAGGTCTTTTCTTGTTAAATTGGAGTTCTTCCTTTCCACTGTTGCCAAGAGCTTGCTCGTAGGGATACCCTGATTGATTTGGTTTTCTCTCTAATATTCCACCTTGCTAAATAAGGAGCCTTGAGCTGACTGCTGCTGTGATTTGGTGCTATATAAATAAAGCTGAACTGAACTGAATAGAGCGGCTGGTGGGCTGCCGGTGGGATAATCAAACCTCACAGTTTCTTCCTAGAAAAAAGGTCGCTAGGAATGCTATTTTTACACTTCCTTTTTTTGACTTTTCCTTTTTTTGTTATTGTTTGGTACATTTTGGCATCAAAACTAAGAAGAGCTCACACTACGGTTTAAATGTCAGCCTGTGACAGAAACACCACTAAAGTCTAAGGAACTGCCCCACGTGTTGAAAAATTACACTACAGGTATTCCAAATATCCCGACCAGGCATCACTCTGTGACATGTTGGGAGTGACAGTAGGTTACATCGCTAGAGCATTTTAATGTCTTGTTCATACGTTGGATATTATTTGTGATCATTGTGAATATTTCTGACCTGCATTAGAACCTCTTTTAAATACTTTGTACAATCCCATTAAAAATGTACCATTAAAAATATCAGTTTGAGGATACTGCTGATACATTACTCTAAGCATCAGCATTCTATGATAATATTTACATACTTTAACCTAATTATGGCAATACTTTGAATTAATTTGTAGTTGTAATTGAGTGTTTGTGTGCTAAATAATTGCCACTTCCATTTAAGCAAAGATTCTGGATACTTCTTCCACCATTACTTCTAACGAATCCTCCTCCTTTTCAACACTAAAAACCGTGCGAATCATCTCTCACGGCACTCAGCAGGCCTTGCTCCCTACCTTTTCAACTATTTTCCAGTGACATGCAATAATGTGGCAGAAAGTGTGCCAGGTTTCATGTGAAATGTTATCAGTAAGCTGCCATGCTCATCAGTTTCACACAGAGCGCTAAACACATCACAGCCGCGTTTGTGTGGAGATTGCTGTTAATTAAAAAGCTTGCTTTTTGCCTATAATAAGCAGCCTCTCTAGAATTCAGACAAATTTCCCACATTAATTTCACCTTTTCTCATCAACATGGCACTCTGACCAAACAAATGCTTATGTGTGTATAAACAACACACACCTGTCTGTTTGGATCCAGGTGTTCCCTGCAGGTGATGCTGCACTGCAGCTCTGCTCCAGCTGGTGGCAACAGGCCCTCACTTCATCAGGTACAACAAACATATTACACTCCTACACACTGCAGTTAAAATGGGAGGATTTTTTTTACTCTACAGCACAGGATCTCTACCCAATGAGTCTACCTTTAGTGATTTAAATGTTAAATATCCCTTTGTGTTTTTTAATAGCCTCAAAGTGTTTCCCATTTAGTTAAAAAATAGAAAAAAGTTACCAAGAGAACAAAAATACTATAATCAGCTAAATTAATTTGTTTAACCTCCATTTAGTGAGTTAAAGAGCCTCATTACTGTAATTCTGTCCACACTGGGACAAATTAATGTTAATGCTGGCACTGTTTTTCATTAAACTGTTAAACTTATTGCCTTTTCCCCCAACAAAATAGTCCGTTTTTAACCAGCAATTTTGAGGACTGAATGCATCGCTACTCGACTTGGACTTAATTGACATCTATCAATAAACAATGGCTGAAAAACGTCCAGTGAGTTCAAATTTGAAGCAAGTCTTAGATTCTTCTGGAAATCCTCCACTCAGCTTGCGTCATTCAAATTGGACAAGCTGAAGCAGCTTTGTCTGACAAACACCAACCAGGATTTTGACTGTTCAAATTGGAGGGATTTATTCCATCAATTCTTTCATTAAATAGCAGTGGAACTAACAATAAAAAAAGCAAAACGCCACATATAGCATCCTATAAACCTGTTTTTACTATATATAATGTTTGTCTTACACGGTGTAAAGTAGGAAAGTGCATTTATATACAATATATCGTCTGCTGTTGCTCTCTTATTATGAATAAATCTTCTCAACCACACGTGCGCGCGCACATACAGCCACTTCATTAGGTACGCCATGCTGGTGTCATGTTAAACACCTTCCTGCCATCAGAACTACCTTAATTCTTTGTAGCACAGATTCAACAAGGTGCTGGAAACATTCACCAGAGATTTTGGTCCATAGACATGATAGCATCACAGAGTTACAGCAGATTCCTCAGCTGCACATCCATGATGTGATTTTCCCATTTCATTGCATCCCAAAGGTGTTCTGTTGGACTGAGATCTGGTGACTGCGGAGGCCATTTGAGTTCAGTAAACTACTGTGGTCTTTAAGGGACGGACATGGTTGGCAGCAAGCAAGAAAGTTTAAACGATGCTCATAAGAGGCCTAAAGTGAGCCATGAAAATATCCCCTACACCATTACACCATGACAGCAGCATGAACTGTTAATTACAAGGCAGGATGGATTCATGCTGTCATGTTGTTTACACCAAATTCTGATCCTATCTTCCGTATATCGCAGAAGAAATCAAGCCTCGTCAGACCAAGCAGCATTTTTATATACTTCTATTCTCTAATTTTGTTGAGCTTGTATGAACTGTAGTCTCAGTTTAATGTTCTTAGCTGACAGGAGTGGCACCTGGTGTGGTCTTCTGTGGCTGTAGCTCATGTGATTCAAGGTTCAATATATTGTGAGCTCAGAGATGCTTTGCTGCATACCTTGGTTGTAACAAGTGGTTATTTGAGTTGTCTTAACTGCTCCCTACTAGGTATTTGTATATTTGTCATGTGATTGGCTGATTAAATACTTGGGTTAACAAGCAGCTGAACAGGTATAATCAAGGAAGTGAGTGTAAACTTAAATCTAGCATCCAACACCCACACTATTGCAAAATAACAAAGGGTGACTGATGCAAGGATTACATTTTTGTTTTATACCCACTGATTTTTCATTATTGAATAATCTACTGACTAATCAATGAGTTTATCAGTCTAAGGAGTAAACGAAAATGTAAAAGAGTATTAAAAGTTTAACTTTTTTCTAACTGAAAATATTTAGAAATGCCATTCACAGTTTTTTCACAGCAATAAAGGACATTTTCAAAGTGTTTCTTTTGGATCAGTAGTCCTGTTTACTGTATAATTTAAGACAAGGAAAAATAGCACATCTTTACATGTTATAAGCTAGATCATTTCTATATTTGTCTTTTTTGAAAAGAGACAAAACAGCAAACTGTGGCTGAGTGACATTTAAACTGGATATAATGTTAATTTGCTTTTAATACTCACAATTCATACTAAAGATATCAGCTCTCCTGAGCCTCTAACAATTATAAATAAATGTATTTATAGCTGTCCTTTTGCTAGTAATGGAATACTTTTGCACTGAATTTTTGCTCTCTTTCCTAAACGAAAGTATCTCATTGCTTTTTCCACCAGAGATCAGACGAAAGAATGAAAACTAGGTGATAAGAAGCTTCAAAAATTGTCAAGGAAGAGGCCCGAAGATGTGAAAAGTGTTCAAAGGAGCCCCATGGATCAGACACAATCATATGCAACAGAGCGGGTCAGAATTCTGCAGAACGGCAGTGAATTACAATGAGAAAATCAGTGAGGCAGACACACGAACCAGGAGGCCAAATGCACTCGTTATCAAGTCAAGTCGAAAGGAGTCAGCAGAGCATGCTGGGATGAGCCAATACAGCTGAAAGGAAATAAACTCTGTTGTGTCCAGTGAAATCCTGTAGGTGGAGTGGATCCTCCTTCCTATGTGGCCTCCAAGCGTGAAGCTTGATCATCTTTCCGCCATCTAACTGTAAAGCACACTGATCTGCAATCACCATTCCTCCTCGTTATAGTCTGGCAATATCGAGCGCGACACAATCTAACTAACATGTCTGTTTGATTAATGTGTCAATTAAAGACAAAGGGGAAAAGGTTAGTGAGTAGATGGCAGGAGTGGGTATTATTATTGTGACTGTCTTCTATTTGATTATGTTGGAAGGGAACTCAGAAAGTTCTTCTCATAGCTCAAGCACCCCCTGGGCTGCTGGAATGAAAGAAGAACAAACAGCACACAGTTAAAAGAGAGGGAATAAATATTAGAAAATTGGGGGATAAGCAAGAGCTATGAGATAGCCTTATTTACATTTATGAGCTTAAATGTTCAGGCTCTGTTTCTGGGCTCAGTCAGTAATTTTTTTATGGCTATTTTAGCTGGCAGCGAGCCAGCTGTTGTGGAGGCTGTGGAGAATACAGGTGTTTGAGATTTGAGTGACAGGTGGTGATCTATGCAGATCTATGCGGCTAGAGTGAGCCACTCCATGTAAACAGGATTTCTTATTACAGCATGCTGGAATACAAACAGAGCCACTTTAAAGCACTCGTGAATGAAACTCCACCCATCGAGTTTCTAAGCCACTTGCACACATGCATGAGTTAAAGGCATGTTTTAAAAAAAGGACAAACTTGCTTTTACACTTTATTTTAGCACGGCGTATTTCACTGCTTTCTGAAATGTTTATTTTAGTGAAGAATTCGATGAGCGTGTTGATGTCACGTTCACGTCCAGTTTAATAAGAAGCTTCGGGAAGAGGCCAGATCGTGTTTGGACAGAAGTAGCTTGGCTGTTTCTCCTTGCTTTCAGTTTCAGTAAGGGTGCTGTCCATCATCCATACTGTGCACACGTGAAAATCACAAAAACTTTCTCTTCCGATCGTATAAAAAGGAAAACATGTATTTTACCAACACAGCTACGTACAACTTCAAAGCATCAGAAAACATTGAATACCCAGCCCTTTATTTTAGCAAGGGGGGAAGCCAGTTTTCCATTTCCACTTCTCAATTAAACTGGACAACCACAAAACATTCAATCAGTCCCAGCCTTGACCTGAAGCTATGATCTCTAAGCTCTACCTCTGAAAGTATTTACTAAAACATAGGTGGCTCCGGGCTGCATGTTTTAACTTGTAATATGTGCTTCACAGCTCGCAGCCCAGGAATGCAGGGCTTTTCTACTTGCTTGGGGTGGTGCTGTCAGTCTCAGCGTCGGTCTATCATTATGCCAGGTTTGAAACAAACAGACACACATGCACGCAGGCACAGGAGCACATAAACATGTGTACGTACTGCGCTGTCCACTTCCTCCAGCACAATTCAGCCGATTTTTGAGCACCAAATCGTTACAACATTATATTCAATGGGATGATGGAAATCAACATTCAAAAAGCTCTGCAAAGTGTTTTGAGGTGATATAAATTATGGATGACTACGGATGCTGTGTCAACATTCATTTATTGTAGTTTCAGACCACACTATTGAAATGTT
>VVHJ01032194.1:0-17448 GCA_015107715.1 Tylochromis polylepis
CATATGTATCATGTTGACAACAACAATGTTAATACTTGGAAATAAAAAAATATCACATTTATTAATCGTGTAAATTCCCTGCACCTGTCATAGACGTCCACATGTTGTCCAAAAAAACGACCCAGTCCAAAGTTCAAATATTGAACATCATATCGACGTCCAGGTCGGGTCACGGTTGGACATCGTACAGATGTCCAAAATTAGTCATGTACCAACCGACCCAGTATAGAAACCATCTGCACGTCCGCCCGACATCCAGTGTTTAGTGGAAACATCACAATAATACTCGATCAGGGATGTCAAACTCTTCTTGCAGTGTGGGCCACATACAGCCCACTTTGATGCAAATTCAATTTGATTTCTATAGCGCTGAACTGTAGCCTTTCTGTCAGTGTAAAGAAGTTTAACTACATATTTAAAACCTGAGATCTTAATTTGAATTAATTTAAATTAAGGTTAAATTCTTAAGTTAAATCTTAATTTAAGAACATTTTTATGCAGTAAAAAATGCTGCTGTAATAAATATAAAAAAATTATCTGAGAATGACTCTTTGGACTTAGATTGGAAGAAATTCATGAGTAAAATTGCAGAAAAAGTTGTTAATTCACATGACTTCTATTCTTACTGAATCCCTCCCCTCCCCCTAAATTTCTAAGGTAGATGTATAGAAAAGTCAGAAACTTTTCTGTCATTCAGTTGTTTTTTTCTATTAATTACTTATTCTGATGTAGTGTGAATGTGCCAGATTGATGTATTTGTGAGGCCAATTCTGGCCCTCAGGCCTTATATTTGACACCCCTGTACTAGATACACTAATCAAAAAAGAAATTTAAATTTTGTTGTGAAATTTGTTTAATCCAATTTCTTACCAGTTCACTTTAATCTCACAGAACCCAAACATATTCTGGGAGTAGTTTTCAGTTCTGGTTGCTTGGTTTTGGTCAGTGGCGGTAAATGGATGGGTAAATTGTTTACCGAACACAAATGAACACAATTGTACACCTCAGAATTGGTTCAGTTTGCTGCATTCTCAAGCCAGGGGTCTCAGAACGCAAAGAAACAGTGTATCTACAAGCTCATCATTAGTGCCACGACTGACTAAAGATGACCAAGGCTGAGCTATTGGTGTGCTGGATGCTGCTATAAGTCCAAAACTGTTGCAGGTTCTCTCTGGTCTGATTGTTCTTGGTGTAAATCTGAGAGACACTGAGATGAGCTGCTCAAACTGGTACTTGTGCCATTTTTGTGGCACGAGTAAGGCATCCACCCTGAAGCTGTAAAATATAGTAGTGCAATATGGTCAGTGTAGTAGTGCAAACCTTTCTGGATGAGGAGATACTTCCTTGGAAAGAATCTAGTTCCGACATGCCATCTTACTGAACGTGGGACACGCTGGGTCAACGGTTTCATTAGAGGCAGCCACAACCAGCAACCACTGCACAGCTGCAGACTGCACTCATCCAGAAATGGAGAGCAGAAGCTTGAGAAGTCCATGCACACACAGGTGACTGCATCACATCAGAGGAGGCCAGACCTCATATTGAACTGTTTGTATGTATATACAAATGTTCTAATTCATTCAAATCAGTAACAATAAAAACTGTCTAAAGATGCTCTACAGAAGCCTAAGAATGAAACCTATTGTTCTGAGTAGTTTCCAGCTTTCATTCCAGCAGGGATGATTTTTCCCGCTTGAATAAAACATAACGTAGTCTCCCCTGGATGTTGGTTCTCATCTCTTACTCCACAGTTAAATTCTACTGTGGTTTCAGCACAACAACAGCTGGTTAAGACTGCTCCATCAAACATCCGTTTATCTGTTTGGGTTTTAAAAGGTGGAAAAGATGAGTTGGGCGGGAAAGTTTACTTTTGCACCCTTAGTCACGCCACCAGAGCCACTGACAAAATAGAAGAACGCTGAGAGGAAGGGCTCTACGACATTGGTTTCCAATACAGATTGTTGGAGGAAAACTGTTTTTTCTTGCCTACACAAGATTTAACGTGATACTGACTTATATCCAACACTGGATTTAGGGGTTCAGTTAAGCACTTTGACGTGATACTTCGGCTCTATTTGATGGGAAACCTATAACAAACCGTGTACCTGAACAGTTGTACAGCCAAACAGTTAACGTCAGAAATAAGAGCACATGAAAAACATCTTATGAAAACCTTCTTTCATCTTTTTTTAAAAAAATTAAAACAAGAAAACACTGAAATGCATTTGCCAGATTCTCATGAACATAACAAGAAATTTTCTATTTATTTGAATCCTTAAAATGTAGAACACTTTTGACCACACAGCAACTTTCATTTTGTCTAATCCTCTGTACTTTAGCTGTTGTTTACCTTGTGACTTACAGGGCCTCATTATGTGGAGGAGGCAGCCAGTCGCTGCACTTTTCTGATTATTTTCTGTAACCTGAAGCAGTTTCTGAGCCATGCTCTTTGCATGAAGACCTCACTTTGAGTAAACTATGTTGATTTAACATGACAATTGAATGCACAACTCTATTCAAAGTGTTTGCTTTACTTCTGTGACCGTCTTGGGCCTTCAAACAAAGATTATTGTTGTTTTATATACTCAGTGAGGATTAGAGTTGCAGAAACAGCAGGACGGAAGCAGTTTAAAATTTGCCAAACCTTCAAAAAAAAATGCACATTCGAGCAGCGGCAGTTAAAAAAAACAACAAAACATTTCATTATGAAATCATGAGGGAACCAGAATTCAGAGATTATTTGTCTGTTGATGGAGAAAAGTTGTCCTGGTGTGCGACCCAAAGCCCACAGCAAAAGCACAGTTGCAACAGTTTCCAGCTGAGCAGTCACTGAGATAAAGCAACTGTTGTTTGTGCTCTGTACTGTGATAATGGGCTGTGTTGGGGAGCAAAAGGATCTATATTTGACCCTCAACCCATATACATACAACATGAGAGCAGGGAGTATTTTTAGCACCTAACCAATGTGGATCTGAACAAATGGAAAATTGCCCAATACCTCTGCCTGCTTTAGGTTTTACAAAAGTGAAAGCGTTCCTGTGTTCTTTGATCTTTTTTAAATCCTTTACTGCTCCTCTGCAGGTATTGATTCTTCCCTGATAAAAGCTCAAGTCTGTACTTTGTATGGAAATGTTTCGGCGCGCACCAAGGAGGAATTGACTTCATGCAGAATAGACATGCTGTCTCCCCCACTGAGAAGTGAACGTATCTGTCACCTCAAATTTTGATCCACAACTTGACCCATAGTGGCCCGCTTGAAAGGCTACAAGCACATGGCCCCTGTTCAGCAAACTGATGCGTGTAGGTCGGTCATTAGTGTATAATGATATGAGTCTGACTGGGTGATTCATCTTGGAGAAAGAGAGCACGAGTGATATGTCTCCATCATCACAACCCACCGACTTCTGTCATGACTTATCTGAGAGATAATTCCAGTCATGACCTTCAGCCTATGAGGCTACATATCCCAGTCCATCTACAACACTGATTACACTTAATGGGCAGTTTTTTGTTTTTTCTGTGAAGCACTATTTACAAGAGACCCTCAGAATTTAGTCTAAGTATTAACATATGGCTGAAATATGACTGATTCACATCTGCCGGGCTCAAATATCAAAGACACTCTTACTCCCATACATGTACCGCTACTCCCTTTATAAAATCATTGCGGGTGACAGGCAAATATATGTGACTTTGAAATACTTATTTTTCATTTAGGCCAGAACAGATCAATATAGGAAATCTACAAAGACAAAAGAATCACATGGCTTGGTGCAGTCTTAGATGATGCCAATTAAAACAATACCAGTGAAATGCAATCTGTCATTCAGTTCTTTTTTTCTTTCTTTCTAAAAGATAAATAACAGAGCAATAACGGTCTGCTTTCATTCTTGGGATATCGAATATGGGTGTTTTGTAAAAAGAAAAAAAAAATGTTGCATCTGAGAGGTGTCCATGATGCACTGTGTCTCACTCCTAATGCATTACATATGTACTCTTGTCCAGGGACTCTTGGTTCATTGGCTACTCTTCGTATTTCAACACCGAAATCTTTCCCTAAAACTAACGAGTGAGTAAAAACAAACCTGATCACTGAACTGAGCTATTGAAATCAAAGTAAAACAAAATGAAAAACAAAGGCCAAAGCAGGCTCCTGGCTGCAAAACCTTTATCTTGACCCCGTGCCACACCTCATACGGATATGCAGGCTATGCCGCTCTTAAAATCGGGACCATTACCTCTGTGCTATCTCTGTGCAGCCAGTAGCTTTTGAAAAATGACAGTATCTATCACCGCATACTCCTGTCATTGTTAACCTGCTGTTGTCATTGTCATTCTTTTTTTTGCTTTCTGTTTTCATTCTCTTCAGTCTGAAAACTTTCACAGCAGCGAGTCCTCTCTATCAGACTGTTGTTGCAGACATGTCTTAACTAACTGTGGCAGAGATTGATTTAAAAAAATTAAAATAAAAGAAGTTGTTACAATGCCACACAGGAATCTGGATGCCAACATTTTGCATTTCACTTTTTTTTTTTTTTTTTAAACAACAGCATGGTGATTCAGTGACGACAAGAAGGTCATGGGTTCAAATCCACAGGCTGGCCAGGGCCTTTCTGAGTTTTCCTGTTATCTCTCGGCACACCATCTTCCTCCCACTCTCCAAAGACGTGCATGTTAAGTTAACTGGTGATTCTAAACATATGAATTATGGGTGTTGATGATTCTGTCTCTCTCCAACATGTCCAGGATGTGCCTTTTACCCAATTACAGCTTGGATTTACTAAAGCTTATCCAATCCTGAATTGGAATGGATTGAATAATCAAATAATCTGGATGAATGGATGTTTTGTTTTAGTCCTATATGTGATTTGAACCAGGTTTCACCATGTAACTTGGAGTTTTCAAAGTCTGTTTATATATTGTCATCACAACAATTTATGTATTTTGATTTAAGTGCATTTAAGCAACTGTTGTTGTGATTTGGTGATATATAAATTAAACTGAATTGAATTGAATTGAGCAGACGTTAGAGAGACAGCTAAGGCACAAGAAAAAATGTATATTCTAAAACTACAACAAATTGTTCAGTGGTTGCTGGACATGGTTGCTGTTGCTAGGTGACACTGGTCACAAAGAGGTATACAGTGCTACACTGAAAACATCTTTGCGATTGCTTTGCCTGCAGTTTGCCAACTTGTCTGCAAACACTTGCCAACTGTTCACTAAGCAGTAGTGAAACTGAATTGTGCAGCTGTTCGCCCTTAAAGTTAAAGCTGTGCCTTTTTAAACGTGCCAGTTCAGTTGAAAGGAAAAACTTTTACTTTTAGTCCAAACATTGTCCATTTCCCTTTTGAGTCACACTAACCACCGCTTTGTGCTTTGTTGGATAGACCAGTTGACATCTTCCTCACTAGCTGCAGGTTATTGTGGCAATCCGCTACAAATCAAAGCAATCACAGGGACGTTTTTGGTGCAGGAAACTGTTTGTTTGAATACTTAAATTAACGGATGTAAATAAAATCCGACCCCCAGAAAGCTTTAGTAAGTAAGGCTGACTTTCTAGCTTTTAAGCCTAAATTGAGTTTCAAAACAAAAAAAAAGCAACAAACAAAAAAGAAAACAAACGCAAACTTAAAAAGATATGTCCTCTCAATGGTTTAAAATTTTTATGAATGGAGGGATGGCCAGTGTGCTTCAGACACCACAGGATTAAAACCTTCCACCAACCATTCAAAGGTATGAATGAAAGGTTTTAAAAAAAAGGCACTCTTGCAACAAATTTGATTTCACAACAATTGTTCTTCTTATGACACTAAACTGACAATAAAGTACTGACTGAAAAGGGTGCATAACGCTTCTCAACTTCCCTTAACAGGATCATACACTGGGAAAATAAATCCTCAAACTATTCCATGGGACTTTCTTAAACTGACGGAATGAAGAAAGGAAGGATATAATTTACGAGTCTCAATTCATGGCTGATATCCAAAAGGAATGTGGTAAATCTTCGTGCGCCGAAGCTGAAATAGCAAAGCTCTTAGAGAACTGAGAATGAAATGATGCATTTGGTTTCTGAGCGCCGCATTTCTGGTTTTGCTTTATTTACTCCATTATAATAGGTTTCTTATGTTCAGCGTGTGTGAAAATGGAAAAAACAATGATGCAATGATTTCTGACTGAGGCCGTAAGGCACATTCTATAGCGCAATTATATATTAAACAAATCTGAAAACCACTATTTGGCTGTTTTCTTGGCAACCGCCAAAGCTCTGATCGCTTTTGGCCGACACTGCAGAAACAATTCAGTCTACGCACCATGAGTGGACTCTTTGGGCATGTAAGATTGATTGTCTTTTGTTCACAGGGGCAGGAAGGTACAATGCTGGCTGCCACACGGGCCACAGTAAGTGATGGAATGTGCTGCACTTCATATCTGATTCTGATGTGGGTACGGAGCAGAGAACATGCAGGGAAAGGCAGCAGACGCTACCAAGAGACCAGAGAGCAACATCAGGACACGGCCCAGATGGGAATCAAGGGAAATGGTTTCCAGCCAAGACATTAAATGTGCACATGTTGGCAGAGAAACAAGAGCACAGTCTAGCCTGCACTGTGCGTTGTCTGGAGTAAACAAAAGAAGCAGCAATGAGCATCCAGAGTAGGCGCAAGAGTTTTTTTTTTAGTCATAGCAAAAAAGGCTAAAAATGAGGGACGGTGCAAGGCAACCACTGGGTGAATCCTTTTCTGTTGCTATATATATCAGTTTATTGCTCTTTAAAAGCAAATAAGTAATTAAATTTTTTTTTCCTACAGGTGTTGGAGAGGCTTCATAAAGGAACTGAGATGGCGCTCTGCTATTGACACACTGCTGGGTGTACTTGGGAAGATTTAATAACCTCTTATCTTATCAGTTTAACCCAGTACACACCTGAAAGTTGGAACAGCACAGTCAACCATTAAACTGTTGCTCGAAGCTACGTGGAAGTCGATGTATATTAAATAAGCAGTAGATGTTTCCTTGCTGCTAACAGAAGGGGATTGGTTCTAATTTTTCCTATTTAATTGTGTAAATAAAGATCGGGTGTGTGCACTTGTGACTGTGGATGTGTGTGTGTAGTGGCTTTCCAATAGGTCACTGAGGTGATGTGCTGAAGGCAGACCTAACCCACACGTGTCAAGTTGCAGTTAAAAAAATGACAGTGACTTAATGCTAGTTGCACTCTTTTATCCACATAGAACATCACTAATCACGTGGTTGTGTAGCCAAACCAAATTTGCGCTATGGTTACACTAACTGCACACATTGCGATGATGGTCAAAAGAACAATATGCGCCACCTGGCATACATCACACCCGGCTGCAATAAACTGAACGAATAAAGTTATAGGTGACTGCCTCCTAGTTCATAAAAAGTGCATCAAAATGAAAAGAAACACAAACAGATTCATTAATAGATTTATTTAGAGACCAACTTTAGCTAAGAGTAATTCAAGCCAAGGTAATTTTGTATGTGTTTGAATAAAGCATTTTGCATGTATACAAAACTTGGCTTACATTTCAAACAGCGTTCTGTCCTGTAAAGCGACTCACATTGCATGTTTGCAAACAAACTATAAATTGCTGCCATCTTGTGGCTGCACTTGGCTACTGTCTCTGGAGGCTAGCTTGACTCTAAGCCACTGGAGTCTGTAGCTTCCGTCATTTTCATGGGTGTGTCCTGGAAGCTAAGAGGCCAGGAGCTTTTTTGTGGTTCATTGCACTTTATCAGTATTATATGTGCTGTATGTTAATTACATTTCACTGCTCTAAGATCAGTTGCAATCTGCATGTTACTGCCCAAAAGCACAGATATGTGTGGAAACAGAAGGAGAGTTAGCAAGTAAGTGAGGATATTACTGGGATTTTTCATTTCAGCAGATTATTTATAGCCAGGAAAACCTTTAGAAAGAAGATTCAGAATAATGAAGAGGGTGCTGTGATCTCTGGAATGTCCCAGGGTTTTAATTTTGTTAAAGTATGGTTTTGTTTTTCATATGTATTAGTAGAGCCTTAAGTCCTTGTTATATTTTAGTTCTAGTATGCACTGGTTATTTGATTACTGACCTCAGTGTTTCTTGTATGAAAAATCACTTGGTTGGCTGGATGCAAGTTTAATGAGTTGATCTGCTTCCTTCCCTCGTTGTTCAAAAAATATTTCATCTCAGTTAACCATGCCACACAGTACTAAAGCTTCAATTCAGTTTGCTTTTATTATATTAATATATTTCTTTTTTTTCCATTGAGGTGTAGGGCTGTTTATCTAATCAGATCAAAAATGTTTTTCTTCTAGAGCTATCTGGTTCTTACAGGGAAGCCACACTACAAACATATGATAGTACACAATATGACGTTACTGTGCAAGCTTAACCTTACGTATCTGCAATAGTAATATTACCCATACAACACTCATGGGGAACATGGGAGGGTGAGTATCATCTCTGCTTGTCTTTCATCAATAGTCACCCCACTCCATTGGATTTTTGCATAATCACAATGCATTTTAAGCTTTTCACTTGCTATTTTACACTCTCTTGGCTGCTTTGACTCACATATAGGAGCATTGTCCCCTAACCGCAGGGCTACTGGCTTGATCCCTGACCCTGGCCTCTTCAGATGGCGCCACAGCCTTAGCACCCAGCGGCCACAGTACGGTACAGCAATTGCAAATTAGATTTTTCCTGTTGTTGTTTTTACATTTTCCTAGCTAGCAAATTAAGGGTTTGGGTTAGGACAACAGTAATTTGCCCGTTTCAGTTGTCTTCTTAAGAAGATGCACTCTGACAGGAACACTCTGCACTTCTTTTTTACTTGTTAGACAAAAATAACAACAACAAAAAAAAGAGTCAAATTTGTGATAATGCAACAGCAGCTTTTCGGTTCATTACTTTCGTGCCAACATGAATAATAGATTTGCAGTGCAAAACATTTTCACCTATTGCTGTTGACTGAGCTGGAGCGACAGAAAGAGAGCACATAATGTATACATTTGTATTTATGCATGCACTGCAAAGAGATTTCAGTAATTTTTTTCATGTCCAAATGAGTCATGAAATTTGTTTGTGTGCCACTGTGTAATAGAATTCGCGTTTTTCAGATGTAGTCATGAAGTAAATTTGCTGCAGGTAACAATATTAATAATGTAGTCGTCTCAAAAGAAAAAAACTAAACTAAAACTTTTGTAGTTTCTTTTTCTTTCTTTTCACATGCTCTCTGACTTCACTATAACAATGACTGACTTCCTTAATCCGCAATATAATGCACAGATCCATAGGAGAGATGCTTTTTACTCCTTTTTCTTTCTTCTTTAATTGCATGGACTGGCCTGAAGATAGAGACGATGAAATATCACGTACAGTTCGATCTCCCGAGAATTTTTGTGTTTGCTCATGCAGGTATGAGTGCGTTCACATTGTATGTGTGTTTTGCGGTGAAGCTGTTATGAGCTGGAGGGGATGCAGGACTAAGTGGAGCCTAGCAGCACTATCTAGATGGATATTGTGGACTTCTCTTTTAACAATCCAGAGTGACAGCTCTTTGTAGTGGAAGCTATTCTTAGAGCCCCTGGGTCAATTGCAGGGGTCCAGTTGAATTGGAGGATGTCATGCCACACAGCACATCCATGGTCACTTGATGGGGCTGACACAAACACTCACACTCTTACACTCACACCTGTCTATCACACCTCCATGAGTGTTAATCCAGCTGAGGCTCTCTGGATCACCTTCGTCGTTCTGTCTCCTTTGTTCGCTCACACATTCTCTTCCTTTGTCTCTCCAGATACTCTCTATCGTTATCGCTGCCTTCTCGATTACTCCCTCTCTTGGCTCTATTATCTGAACTGCAGCCGAGGGAAAAGTACAAGGTTAAGCAGCAAGAAATTACCAAGGACGCTGTATTTCTCTGTTCTTGTTGTGTCTCTCATCCTTGTCTTGTTAAGATGTCTCATAATTAGGAAACCACACCTATTTTTGAATGTTGTCTATCTCTAACCGAATCTTTTTACTGCGTTTTAAAAAAAAAACGACCTGCTGGGTCACACTCTTTCACTTATGTGTAATATAAATTATCAGATGTTCCCACTGTGTTTTCCTATAAAAATAAAAGACAAAACAAAGTGAAGTCAATTGGGACGGCTGATGGATAAACAAATTAATGTTTTCCACTGTTATTAAGTAAAATATGACAAAGGGGGGTTTTTGTAAGTCATCTGCATTGCCTGTTATTGCTCATCTCTGACTGCTTAGATGACGACACTGACTACAATATAATGACCTTACTCAAGTGTCTTCAATGCAATTAAACAGCAGGTTTGAAATTAAAACATATGTAAATGTTTTCCTGGAGGAAAAGAAAATATCCTTTACAAATTTACTTAATTTTGTAAAAATGTATTTTATAAATTCTCATTAAATGCATTTCAGTCCATTGATGTTGAGCTGATTCTCATGGAGAGGACACCTACACTTTGAACAATCTGTATATTTGGATTTTTATTTGCTTAATGATTTTTTTTTTTTTTTGTAAAAGGTTAAAAAAAATGCACATTTTCTGCAGCATACTAACAGAATAATGTAAAATAATTTGGAGACCTTTTCAAACTTTTACTATCATTAAGATGAAAGTTATGTGTAAACAAACCTGCACACTAATTTTCCGCCTTCTCCGCTCCTGCTTCGTCTGTTTCATGGACTCCCTCTCACAATTACTAACTGTGGATGTTGCCAAGCTGTCACTCCAGTTGACACTGACCAGTAGAGCCATGTCTTATCTATCACCGCAGGTCCCTCCCATGATATTCATCTCAACAAGCCAAATATTTTAACACATACATGTCAAAAAAACCAAAACCTACATTACTTGATTCCAAAATAAAGACACAAAAGTAACTCCATGACAAACACACGTTTATTCTTGCTGTACCATAGAGACTTTAAAGAAAAACACCTGCTGTATTTTCATTTAAAGGAAATGAAAAACACCCCAGTGTCCTGTAGAAAGAAGTCCCACTACTAAGATCACACTTTTTGTTAACAAACAAAATTGACTGTGCAGATATAGCAGTAATAATGTGTGGAGTCACTTGACTTTCAGTGCGTCCTTTCTATGTGAACTGTGACCAAGAACAACAAATCCTTTTTTCACCTTCTTCTTAAAGAACCCTTTTCTGTTAGAGCTTTGGGGTCCCGCAGCTGAACGTGGTGTACAGCACTGGCTAACAGCACTCAGGGCGGTGAAAAGATCAGAAAGCACTCCCAGCTTTCGGTTTCTCCCCCTTGAGGCCAGATCGCAGTCTGAATCATTTAGCTGAAAAGTTGTTCCAAACCACAATGTACTGCATGCATATGAAGGTCATATATCTATGTAACAAATCCAGCAAACCCTGTATTATCATTCAGCATTTTTATCCTTGGACATACTGAAACTCATGACTGTGGAAAGTTTGCCCCACTGATTGTAGCTGCACTTACAGAGCAGAAGATCACTTTATGTATTGCAAAACCTCAGTAATGTTTATTCTGTATGCACAGAAACTTTTGCACCGCTCACTAATGTTTGCAAATTAAGACTAAATACATGATCCAGCGGGGCACCGCTCATTCACAGAGTGCACCTGCACACACAGGCCCACCGAGGAGCATGCCTCTCTGATGCATTACTGCAGCAGCAGCTGTGATAGTAATGAATATGCTTGTTTAGTAATGTGCAAGAGTTGTTTGCCTAACAATGCGCACATTTATTAGCCACACTATGCAAAATGCACAAGGGACTGAGGACCAACATGTTCTCTCATGTGATGCTGCTCAAGTAGGTTTAATTAGGATCAGAAACACTCGTGGACAATTAACTCCCCTAACAATTAAATTCTTATTATATCTTATGTATTTTATGCACACAGAGAATCACGACTGTAATTATTCTGCCTGTACATTATTAAATCCATGCGTAGGCATACAGAACAGGGTCGCAGGAGATAATTTGCTGCTGCCTTGAAATATCAAAACACAACAAACAAAGATTTACACATGCATATGGTGTTGATTAAAAATCTTCAGCTTCCACACATGTATTTTGTAACTCTCTTTGAGACTGTTGCAAATAATTGCACAAAGAGGGCAACTACTTTAAACTGAGTGGTCCGTTGTTTTGGTCTGAAGTGGACTAGGTTTAGTCTGGCTGAGCTGATAAGGTCTCTAGACTGCCACTCGTACACTGAGTGGACACAGTAGTGCTGTAGGCTACGGCAGAATGCAAAGCAGCAAAGTCACATTTAACACTAAATTAAGCCTGCACTTTCAATTCAAATCCACCTTAATATTAAGAGACTCTTAAAAATGGCTCACTATATCCGTTTTTCCACAATGATTTGCTTAATATGCTATCAGCACTTGTTGTAAAGGAGGCAGGAGAAAACTTTATTTATCCTTCAATTATTCCTTCTATAATTTGAATATTTTTTTCAATGCTGTTGTGTGAGACCAGAGCCACCAGCAGATACTTTTCGATATACAACACACCGTTTCTGTATTTTTGCACAACCATTTATCCACAGCACACTCGTGGCTTTGTGGATGTGTGTGGGACATGTGGGACTCAAGATCCCAGATAAAAGACAGTTTAGATAACACGGCCTTTGAACATTAGCGATAAGTGACATTAGGTGCAACTGGAGGAATCCAGAAAAACATTTCCACAAATGTAAATGTGTCCGAACATGCAGCAAAAAAGAAAGAAATCCTTAGAGACCACAGGGTGTAAATCGTGGCATTTCAGCAATTCCTTTAATAATAATAATAATAATAGAGTTTTATTAAAACCCTTCTTGGTAATAGATATTTTAAGGTCCACCACAGCCTGCAACACAGCCAGAATGATGAGATTCAGCTCACGTGAACGAGCCCACGTGTGTCAATATCAAATCTCAAACTAAACCAAACTCAATCAAAAATAATGCAAGGCAAATTACCGTTGATAGCACGGGATTCCGCCGATTCTGCAGATGTGATCTTTCACCGCCGCTCATCATCTGAGCCGCGTTTCCCGGTGAGTTCACGCGGCTTCGCTCTAATCCAACTTTCACAATAAATTACAGCTCGCCTCGCGGATAAGTTGTCTGCCCTGTCAGGAGAACTGTTTGCGGGGTTTAACGAAACTCTTGAAGTACAGAAAAAAATAATAATGATACATTTGTTTAAGATATTTAACAAATGTATTAAAGTGAACGCTTTGGTTCTGTCTGTGTACTTGCCACAGTTGGCTGAGGGAGCGCGAGCGCACAGCTGCTTACTTGCGGTCCTTGTACCCTTGTGACGTAAGGAGGAGGGGGGGGGTGTGTGTGGGGGTGTCATTTAAACACGGGGTCAGGGTGTTGTAGTGCTTTTCTGTGTCGTGTCATGTTTTATTAATCAGGTTTCGAGGCTTCTGATGAACGTGGGCTGTTTGAATATCAGACTGGACACTAGGCTCTTAATTAATTAGGGCTGACTTGTTCTCCTATCTTTTATCCATCTGGTAGTTGCAAACATTTGAACTGAGCTTCATTCTGCCTAAATACAAACCTTATATGCTTTTTAAAATATAGAAATAAATAAATAACGCAATTATTCTTTGCCCTACTGTCCCACATCTTTAGACAGTGTCTCACATTTTGAATGACTCCTCAGGACATGCACTTGTCCAAAGTCTGGATTTTAAATTGACTAAAATGTGAAGACAAGGCTTTTTTTTAATTATAGTTAAATGAAGGTTAACCTGTCTAATGCTATGCTCATCAGTGAAAGTTAAACACTGCCAGAAAAAAGTCACAAACTTTGCAGAATTTGGTGAATATTATGGAAACTACAAAGAAAATGAAGTAAAGTATTTTTTGCCAAGTTATTGTTCAGTTTTGCACAGGAGATATGTGGATGTGTGTCATAAATTGGCTAAAATGGCTGAAAAAAAATGACACCATCTGCAGTCTATGGATGTATAACTACTGAAACCCAAAGACTACAGGATTGTATAAAGACTAGGTATTAGACCAGAAGAACAAACTTCAGCATCCTTTTATTCTTATTGTATTTACTGAGCAGGAAAGTTGCAGTCAAATATATGTTCGAGTACCTCTCAGCTCAGCTCAGCTCAGCCAGTAAATGCAGACGAGCTGCATCAGCTGCTCAAGGAGGAGCCTAGTGCTGCCTGAGGTTTGTTCCTGTTAAAAGAGATTTTCTTTCTCCCCGCTGCTTGCTGTGAGGGAATCCTTGTGTGCCTTACAATGTAATGAACCCTGAGATATCTGCTGTTGAGAAATTATGCAGATAAAAACTGAACTGCATTGAAGGCACTGCAGACTGATGTCATTAAAAGAAGATACAGTCATGTAAAAAAAAAAAATCCTGTGTAAAAGCAAGTGTATCCTTAGTAACAGCCAGGTACTGATAGTTAAATGCACTTAATTAACAGATAAAAAACACCCAAGACATACATCTGAGACTTTATAGACCTCATTTAGCATTTTGGATGTTGAAGTTCATCATAGTACAGTTAGAAAAAGACTGAACAAGTATGGTTTATTTGGAAAGGATGCCAAGCCAGAGCCTCTTCTCTTTAAAAGGATCGTGGCAGCTTGGCTTAGGTTTGCAAAACTGCCTCTGATAAAACCACAAGACTTCTGAAACAATGTCAGACAAGACTGAAGTGGAGATATCTGGCCATAAAGATTGGGAGAAAACCAAACGGGATATCAGCACAAACACCTTATACCAACTCTCAAGCTTGGTGATGGAAGGGTGATGATTTAGGCTTGCTTTGCAGCCACAGGACCTTGGCACCTTGCGGTCACTGAGTTAGCCATAACTCCTCTGAATACGAAAGTATTCTAGAGTTAAATGTAATCTATGTGAGTGTTAAAGCTTATTGAAATGGGGTCATGCAACAGGCATTGATCCCCAGATCACTGAAATGCTGTGGTGGGACCTTAAGAGAGATATGCATCAACAAATCCACACAAACCTCAATGAACTGAAGCAATGTTGTAGAGAGCATTATGCCAGAACCCCTCCACAATGATGTGAGAGACTGATACAGTCATACAGAAGACTATTACTTCAAGCTATTTCCACTGAAGGTGGTTTTAAAAGGTTACTAAATGATGGGGTGTGCTTAGTGTTTCACATGAGAGCAGCCATGTTTTTGATGGCAGTCACACCAGCAGTAGCAGCAGGAGAAAACCTGAGCCGCAGGAGGGGGACAGTGATCTGTGGATTGACCCTAGAGGGTCAATGTAGGGTAGTGTAGGCCCTGTAGTATCGGCTTAGCATCAAATGCTAGAGTAAACAAATACTGTTATGATGCATGATATAGATAAAACATTTTCATCTTTACCATGAAGAAAGCATGCATTTAAAAGATTATAAAGTCAGTGACAAGAAATGCAATTAATTTCAAGATTCAGAAGGATGCAAGACTATAAAATAAAGATCACATTTACATCATTATGATTTCATTTGACTGTTATATTGCTTGGATATTACTGTTAGTTAAGACTGTGGTATTGAAATAAGCCAGGGACCGCACTGTGCTCCCATTACGCAGCGTGTTCTCCAGTATTAGTGCAATACTTTGGGACATATTTGTATGTTTTTTTTGGGAGACTGAGATCAAACTTTCATATTGGCTGAGGTGAACTTTGTCCTGCTCCCTCTGGACATCTCATGTTTCCCCTGTTCTCTCAGTAGCCGCTTTGCTAAACTGCTGTAAGTCTTTATCCTTAGCAAGGTCATTTAATTTGCTATACTGAGCAGAACTAATGCTTGTGCTGAGGGGATTTAGGGCAGCAAAATTTCTTTACAGCAAATAAGGGTTAAATTTGGTGTAACAAAATGCCAAGCCCAAAATAATTAATGTCTTCCTCGGTGATATTCACCCCTGATGTAATCTGTATTCACGTTTAAGGAGAAGATCCATCACGTGCAGAATGTGGGCTGTTTTCTAGAGTGAGATGAATGTGTTCACAAAGGATTAGCTCGCATTTTCACCAAGCTACTGAAAATGCATTGAGTCCTGTCAGCGTTTTTTAGAATTTATGAGAAAATCCTATCTCACTATAGGGACTTCTAGGAGGGGGATTTCTTGGCCTTTCAACCAACTAATCAGTCACCTTGCCTCTGCAGAGAGTGACTGCATGAAACACTAAAATTAAAAGGAGATGAAGTCTCCTGTTCGCTGTTGCACTAAATCCCTGAACAAAAACACTGTGGTCATTCTTGCAAAACACAAACACACTTTATTGAACAGTGAACTTTGACCAGAAAAAGGCTCAAAGACCTTTTGCATGTGTCAATACACTCTGTTCAGATGAAGCAGTGATCTGCTAGACTGCTTTTTCACTTAAATATAATATTGTAAAACACACTACTCACCCATTTATAGTATACACTTATTACACTGTGCTCTGTAGTAGTCTGTCCTGCTCTATTACTCTGTCAGTTCATCGTGCTTATTGGGTTTGACCCATTAACCCTTTCACAGTTTGTTTGGTTTGTTAAATAATCTTTCTTTTTTTCTGATAAGAAAAGCCATAAATTGCCAGTAGCAGCGGACAGTGTCAGCCGATAAGATTTCTCTACATGCACACATTTTTATCAGTCCTGTGCCGCAACAGCTGTTGAGCTTTGAGTGGGGTAAAAAATGGCAAGCAGCAGCTTCTGTGAGTTTTGGTCCCGAGAAGTGAAACACAAGATATGCAAGAGCTGGATGTGAGCGAGAGTCGATGTTATAAACTGCCTCAAGCTCCCCGAGGCTGCAAAATGCTGTGATTGTGTCCAGCTGCCTGGCATCATTGCATCTTTAGTGAAATGCTTTTAAATTACGTGCATCCCTCTCAACCCCATTCTCTGAGACATTGTATATACCCAGACCTGAATTAGCTTGACACATTTATAAGATTTATTGAACTCTAAATATCAAAGGCTTGGTGCTTGTGGCACCATCTATATATTTTTTTTCTAGAATCCTTTCATGAGCAGTAAAAGAAAAAAAGAGAGCAAGAGAGAAATGCCTGAAAACATCTAAGACATATTCCTTATTCTTTACAAAAGACCCTCAGGGTGCAAAACAAAAAAAAAACACATTAAGTATATTCACATATGCAAGAGTGCTCAGGCTGGAAATAGAATAAGCCAAATAGTATTAACCAAATGACAGAAATGTGCATGCTTGTGATTGTCATCTGTGTGAGTGTGTTGTGGGTAGGTGTGCCAGGAGGATGTGTAGCATTTCCAGAACTATCCAACAGAGGGAGCCAGAACAGCAAAACCAAACAAGTACACAGTTTTATTTACAAATATTAAAATATGACACAGACATTTAAAGGATTTTCCCCCCTCTGAACTCCCACAAATTCTCTCTCTCTTTCTCTGCAGACTGAAAT
>VVHJ01032196.1:0-30916 GCA_015107715.1 Tylochromis polylepis
TACACACACACACACACACACACACACACACACACACACACACACACACACACACACACACACACACACACACACACACACACACACACACACACACACAGCTTGGCATTCTTGTGCTTTTTCCAAGTTTTCAGTGCTGGTAGAGATTGTTTACAATGAAGATGCACAAGCTGAAGTAAGGCTAAGTTGTCTTCTCCTTTTCAGTAGCATAAATCTGTGTGCTTTCTCCTTGCCATGATTGCCACTCTCTCAAACAGTGAATTTAGTCATTTAAGCAGAAGGGTTTGATTTCACTGTAAGTATGCAGCCTTACATTCACAATATATCTAATGCTGCTGCAATATACTATACAGTGTATACAGTAGGTAGATTCTCCCTAACCCTTGTCCAGCCAATGTTTTTAAAGATACACCTAATGTGAAAGGATAGAAAATTCAGTATTTTATCCACTGTCTGTAAGTATATAACAATTATCTCTTCAGCAAGACTTCACGAGAGAAAAAAATACTTTTGTAAACATGAGTTTCTGTCTGGAAGAAGCTGTCGTTAATGTCCTTTTCCTCCTACACGGGGCTGAGAAACTTTTTGTTCAAATCAACATACCCATCATACGGTGGCATTACATAAGAAGCCCGCACCAAGTCCACTTTCAATTTGTGGTTCCATATTTAATGTGTTTGTGGGGGAAGTGAGAGGTTTTTCAAGGAGTAAACACCTACCTACGTAGCACCCAATGTGTTAGAGCCGTCTGGAAGGAGGGAAAAGGCCGTAAGGAAACATGCAAACTCAGACGTTTTAAACAAATGAAACTACTGAACAATTTAGACTCCGCAAATTCATATCTATTGACAATCAAACAGAGTTTTTAACATTTAAACCACTTAGATCAGATTCTGCAAAATGAAGCTGCTTTGGCTCAACAGTGGGACGAGCGTCACATTTACTTGCGCTGACCTGCAGTGTGAACTTATCGCTCAGTTATTTAAAAATAATGTCTAAGTGTAAATCAGGCCTGTTCAGTATTAATTTTGTCTCCTTATAAACTTAATGGTGTGGCCCTCCACAACAGTCCCAGTTACTCATGTAGTCCCCTGGGAAAATTAATTGCCCATCCGTGTCTTAGACATTCCCACTAGTGGTATATTTCTACAGCAGACCGTGAGTTGCTGTTGTGTGCCGGTGTCTCGATCTCAGTATCCTATTTCATCACATCTGCTCTACAAGTATTTTGCCCCAAGCACACTGACTATATGTGTAAAACAAAACAGCTATACTTTTCAAATGAGGTTTTAAAGAATAACAGAGTGGGTGATATAAGGTCATTAACCCAAAATGTGCCCTGGCAAATTTCTGATGAGAACAACATAATAGAAAAACCAGATTTGACCGCATTCACGCCTGGTATTAAAGAACTATTTGAGTCTACATCTAAGAGTGATCGGTAAGTGGTTAGGCCAGCCAGACCTCCAGAGGTGGTTTGGCTCACGGTGTGATCAGATCTGTCTGCCAGGTGTAATTTAATGCAATGCAATTCAGTGTGTTTCTTACATTTTTAACTAAGTAAGTAGATCGGTCATAACTCATTCTCATGTGTGTTTGTGGGACTTTTTTTACAATCCCCACATACCATAATTTTTTTTTTCCATAGTGATGGTGACACAGCTGTGGCAACAAATTACTTTGCGTTGTTTCTGTTTTTTTCTTCTGCAAAAGAGTCATAAAACCTGAGATTTAATGCCTCAAACTGAAAGAAAATACAGGCTATACAATGTCAACTGTAGTGACCCATGAGGTTTTCTAAGTAGGAAGCAGAATCGTATCCAATGTACTGACACGGTCTATATTTACCCCCTCTGCTCTGGGCATTGTCACTGACACATTTTACAAGGTTTGGAGAGTTTTGTGGCATCTATTCATTAAGAGATTGTGTTTTGGAATATGTAGGAATTTCTGTGACAACTTGCACAGTGAACAGTAAATGGCAGGTTAAAGACATTTCTGGCACTTCAAACTGAATGCTGACACAAATGAGACGATTCTTCGAGAAGCACTTTGCTTGTAACAAACCACAAACAAATGAAAAGCAGCAGCTGGGTTTTAGGATCTTTATACACAAAGTACAAATGTAAAAAAAAAAACAAAAAAAAAACCCACTTGCCTGTTAATTCAGTCTTGGTTCGGTTTAGTATACTATCTCAGCACCATTTTCTTGAATTGCTGGATGTGGAACACTCATGCCGCACTTTGTGGTGAAAACCGAGAAGCATAATGAGAGCGCTATTAATTGCTGTTTATTCCACTGTCTAATGTGTTTGACATCTTGTAAGCAACACTTGGCTTACAAGATAACTGATGAGTACTCAAAAAGCTGTTTTTCATAAGATACTCATCTGTGTTTTTGTCATTGGCAAATGTAGCACTCATCCTAGCTTGATATAGATGTGTCGCAGTAAAATGATAGCCCAATTAGCAAAGCTGTCAACCTCAAAATGAGTTTGAGCACTGTCCTGGGTGTGAAGTTTATCCCTCTGAGCCTTGGCTAAGTAACTCTGTGTGTTTTCCCACACGCACTGGAACCCTAACCTTTCTTAGACGGGCCTGGCAAGCCTGGCACATGGCCGATGCAGTCGGCCATTGATTGATCTTTAATCCGTTAGCTTCCTAGAGCAAAGTTTGTGTGATGTCCGATTACACCAGTGTGAAAACAGCGCAGGATATACTTCGCGGTTGATGAACTAACAGGGTCCTACTTCATGTACCCTCAAAGTGAGAAAGAAGCATCACTGAAAGAAGCATTGACAAGCGAGTTATGAGTTTATCTTGCTTAATAAAGTTGGAATGAATGTTTCAATACTTGTTTTAAGACATTTCCTCACTCATCTCGAGTCTAGATATTTTTTCTTATTTCAAGAAATCTTACCCTGTGTTGTTATCGTGATAACTTGATTATAGTGTGGATCTTCTCAAATTGTTCTTCTTATATTTAGATTGCAGATTTTTGCAGTCATCAAGACGAAATGCAATAGTGTGGATACTTTGAAAGCAGGCTACCTCCCATTGTGTATTACACATGAGAAAAAGTAACTTTGGCCACTCTGCCAATATCACTCTGCTGGCATTGTCTGGAAAATGGCTTTAAATATTTGCTTTAATTGTCAAATTTTTCTTAAGTGAACAATGTAGTGAACATGCTAATCTTGCTATGATACATCAGCAGTTAAATCTTCATTAAATAACAATAGCAAAAGCGGGGTCATTGCTTTTCGTGGTTCTGATGGCTGTGGTGATGAAGACAGCTGTCCACCAAGTTGCAGGGTTTGCAGACCCCAATATGTCACTTATGGCAGGTGAGCACCCCACATAGAGAGCACCCACTGGTGAGGATGTGTCTGATGAGCTGTAAAGTGAACTAGCTAATGGTAAAAGGAGCTACATACAGTAAGGGCAGACCATCCATCCATCTTCTCCCGCTTACCCGGGGCCGGGTCGCGGGGGCAGCAGCCTAAGCAGAGGAGCCCAGACCTCCCTCTCCCCAGCCACCTCCTCTAGCTTGTCCGGGGGAACACCGAGGCGTTCCCAGGCCAGCCGAGAGATATAATCTCTCCAGCATGTCCTGGGTCTGCCCCGGGGCCTCCTCCTGGTGGGACATGCCTCACATACCTCACCCAGGAGGCGCCCAGGAGGCATCCTGGTCAGATGCCTGAACCACCTCAACTGGCTCCTTTCGATGTGGAGGAGCAGCGACTCTACTCTGAGCCCCTCTTGGATGGCTGACCATTTACAATTTTCTTTCAACAAAGCACATGATTTCCTTCTTAGGGCACAATTGCACTAACATCATTAAGAGTGATCAGACCAGACCATAAAATGAACACAATATAAATCCCAGTATATATAAACAGACATAGTGACAAATGGAACAATGTACTAAATTGGAGTATGCAAAGAACAACAACAACAAAAAAGACACAGCTGGGGTAACAGATCACTTTAAAATGTCATAATGTCAATAAAGGACGATGAGAATTATTACTGGTACGGAGATATGGACATATTTATTCACAGGACAAAAATAGTCTATATAACGTTAAAATTTAGATTCTTACACAGTACAGCTGAGCCTTTTGTTGATAGATCCAAGAACTTCTCTGATCAAAGTCTTTAAGTTGGACAGATGGTGGAGAAACACTCTCCTTGCCATCCCATGCTGTTCATAAAGAACATCTGGACCACAGTCAGGTCACTCCTAAATATTTACACAGCCAGGCTACAAACCACCGATGAGAAGTATACACTTCCTCTGTGTAACTATAGGTGCAACAGATTATTTTGATTTTGCTGGTAGGTTAAGAAGCCATGGGCTGAAAAAAATCCTGTTATTCTTGTGGTGGTGGACTTCAGTCAGCTGGAGTGTGAAGATATATTATAGCTGGAGCTATGCAAGAACAAGTCACTCAGATTTTACACTGCGACGCAATGCAGTATTTTTTGTTTTTCCTCCTTTCAGTTTCCCTGGTTGCCACAGAAATAAAGCTCCTTTTTGTTTTTTTACACCCTTGTCATTGCTGCACTTTTCATTAGGAATTAGATAACTGGATAGCTTTGAATGTCATTTATGCATGGGCACGCATCAGTGTTTGTTTGTCTGTGTGTGCATCTGCATCTGCATACATGCGCTTATCTCCTGATTAACGCTTTTAGTATCTCTTCCTGTGAATTCCAAATAGCATTCTTCTTATATATATTTAGACCTGACATGAGTCCAACTTGACACAGTCACATCTCAGATCTAACTTGTTGACATGCTGAGAGCAGGCGGGTGGCAATGGAGCAAAGCAAAGCTAATGCTGAGCAGAAAGAGAGAAAGAAAGGAAGAGCGAGTGAGAGAGAGGCTACGCAGCAGCAGGACTCAGCTGTGTGTTCGCCGTTTTATCCACCCCAAAGTTCAGACGAGGACAGACTCGTACACTCACTGCCTTGAGATTAGCCAGGGTTTTTTTTGGGAGGCAGCAGACATGAGAAAGGACTGAACTTCAACCATATAAAATGAATCCTATCTCTAAAAATAGGCATTTTTTGCCCTATTTATGTGACGATGCACAAACCAACTATTTAATCCGAAGCCTGATTTTTTTAGACCATTTCACCCCTCAATGTATTAACAGTTTATAGTGAATATATAGGCAGTATAGGGGGACATTTAAGGCTAATCAAGGATCAGGGGAGGATCACATGTTGAGTAACACATCAGACCGGGCAGAAAAAGAAGTAGACATTCATCTGAGACAGAGATGCTTCTCCGTGGTAATTCAGTTGACACATAAATGGCTATAAGGCTATAGGCCTAGGGAAAGGATGGCCCAAACATAATGAGAAGCATGTAAGTGAGCTTAATGAGAAGCAGAGCGTATGTGGAGGATACGTGCTCGGCATGTGTGAGAGCCAGCATATTTGTTAACTTGCTTATGTTAGACCTTGCTGTCTCCCCACAGATTAACCTCTCAGTTTTCTTTGTGTTTATCAGATGATGCTCAAAAAGCACTAAACTTACTCATTAATGTTGTCTTAAATGTTGAAGCTTGATGCAAATTGACAGAGAAAATTGCACATTCTGTGTCCTGGCCTATGCACTCTGTTGTTTTTCTTGCATTTACTGTGAACTATTCCCTGAGGTTTCCATAAACTATGCAGTGAGGCCCTCTTTCTATAGCCTACAATATGAAGCTTTCCAAGAATCTGGGGGGCTGTTAACCTAAAACAGCTTTCCCTTGCCAGAAAAAAAGAACTTTTGAATGTCAGCCCAACAGCTTGCCCTTGAAGAGCCGGAGTGAATGAGAGACCATGGTTGATTTTCACATTAGCCAAAATGTTCAGGTTTGCGTTTGTGAGGTGAGTTTAAAAAACAACAAGACGGCCAGTTTGCACAGCTACAGTTACTTGCACAAATTCAAAGCTTTTTTGAACAACTTAATTGCTGTAAAAGACAGGAAGAGCAAGTAAATACCTCTAGATACTTAGTCATAGTGTTCATTTTTGGTACAAAAACCTGGATGGACTTTTTCTTTCATTTTTTGTGTTTTTTTGTGCAACATAAGGCTCTTTCATCAGGATTTACAGGAACATTTCTTTTAAATGTCTGGCTCATGACTAATTGTTCTCAATGTCTGGGATAAAGTTTTCATGAAAACAGGCATGCTTTTGTGATGTGCTGTTGCATCAAAGTTGTCTCAACTTACACTATGGAAGAAGTCATGCATTTCCAGTAGAGACGTGAGACAAAGATGCTGTTACTGGAAGAATCGGCAAGTGGTTAACAAATGCAGTGACTCAGTTAAGCTGAAACAACTCTGGTTCCGGTATAATGCTGTGGTTGCTTAAGAGCCAACCTGGTATTAGTTTTCTTTACCGCCAAGTTATTGAATTTGCATAAATTCTTCCAAAATTGATTTCGTCTTATTTTGGCAGCTGTAAGTGAAAAAAGAGGTTGTGGATTTGTTGATTTTTAAACTGCTTTTTATAAGAAAGAAAGAAGGATCATAACAATCAAGTGTTTACCTGACTGTGAGACTCAGCCCACACATGTCATATACAAGTTGTGAATAAAAAAATTACAGGAACAACAACAAAAAAAACAAACCCTTATTTAAATCTGACTGTCTCCCCTTCAAGGCCATCTTCTCTGTTATGTCCAGACAGCTTCCAGTTCGGCGAGATGGATCTCTATCTACTAGAGAGCTTAAACTTCAAACATTAGCTTCTCTTTAAACCAAACAATTTTTAAATGGATTTCCAGCTACAACCTGTCAATTTTCAGCACTTTCCAAGCCTAAAGACTGTGCATCACATCAGGAGAGAATGACCAGGAACATTTTTTTGATATTCACCATGTGCACCATAAACACAACAGTGAAACTGTCAATGTGGACTTTTCCTGTAATGTCCTGATGCATCTGAGGGACAATATTGAGCAGAATGCTAAATATTGCTAATGTGTGCAGGCACAGAGTGTATGCCATCTTTGGTTTACAATCTTTGGTTGCCACCTGCTCTCTTTTGCCCAAATTGCCTGTTGAAAACAAAAATCAAGCTTAAGGTTTTCTGTGCTGACAAGGTGAAGAAAATCCAGCATCACAAGTATGAGGGGACATAACAGGACTTCTAAAAAAGAGCAGGCACTGAATACAATGCAGTCATACTGTATATGGGATGGTAGGAGATCAGCCAAATTTAAATCTGACCAGGTTTTTTCATCGTTAGAGGCGCATCCCCAGGATTGTTTGATCACGCTTTATGTGAGGGTTAGTAAAAGGCAAGGTTCGTGGTTATATCATATGCAGAAGTGCACCATATACAAAAATTAGACTTCCTGATCATCTATTCATGATCACCTGGGGCATGCCATAACGGTTGACAAGTCAGCCAGTCCTGCTTAATGAAATTAATGAAAGCATACACCTTAATGACAATTCTAAATTTGGGCTGAGTCTCACAGTCAGGCAAACACTTGATCTTTCTTTCTTTCTTTCTTTCTTTCTTTCTTTCTTTCTTTCTTTCTTTCTTTCTTATAAAAAGCAGTTTAAAAATCAACAAATCCACAACCTCTTTTTTTCACTTACAGCTGCCAAAATAACTTAATTCAAATCAATTTTGGAAGAATTTATGCAAATTCAATAACTTGGCGGTAAAGAAAACTAATACCAGGATGGCTCTTAAGTAACCACAGTGTTATACTGGAACCAGAGTTGTATCTAGAGGTATTTACTCATCAATCTCTAGGGTTAAAGAAAGCTTTGGTGAGTGAAACTGTGTGTTATTTGAACGTTCTTAGCACTAATTTGGACATTTGTGTCTGCGCAATGTACCTATATGTGTTTCTGATGCCTTCTCCTAACTAAATGTAATCAGTCAGATGTGATCTTGTCAACATCCCAAAAAGCAAACAAAAAAACCCAAAAAATGTTGACATAATAGAACTCTAGGCTTCAAAGCAGGATGATGTCAAGGGGTTTTGTTCATTTATTGCAAAGGCCTACAGTGTGTAAGTAAAATGGAACAAAAAGATGCATGTGTCTAGAGGGGTGTTATTATATTTTACAATTCATTTGCTGTCATGTAACTTGTTAAAGGCCCAACCACTTCTTCCATCTGCCAGTTGTTGGGGTATGAAAACTGCATTATGTTCACAAAATGAGCTCTGGATCATTTCAGAAGTGAGAAAAAGGGGAAAAAGAATCACTTCCAGCACCTGTTGCACAGGCTCCACTTTGTTTCAGTCCCAGCTGAAGGAGGTGAGATCAGGAAATTTATGGGATGACTTCATGATGCTGAGCTTCTCTGTTTAGATTGTGTGTAAAAGGGAGAAATGCAGTTATAAACAAAATGACAGACCATCAGACAACTTGAGTAAGCCACTGATGCACGCTTGTATTTTAATATCACTTTTTCAGTGATCAGGGGCTGGCAGTAAACATAAAAAATTACCATCATCAAAACCTCAAAGAAACAAAAGTGTGTGTGGTCCATCTCTCCACCAATTTATTCCACTCTAGCACAGCAACATCAGCGGCACACATCAAAATAGAAAACTCATAGCTAACCTACCAAGTTATGCTAAGAGCTAACAATCTAGCATAAATGTTTCTGTCCATGTGCTTACTGAAGCCTGGGTTCAAAGCAAGGGCTTAATGTAATTCTCTAGCACAACAGGATTTGTATTAGTTCGAAAAGGGTCAGTGGGGTTAAGAGCCGCTAAGTAGTAGTGTTTAAATCCTTCCTAAGCTCAGCCACCACAATGCAGGGCCCCCCACACTCCTCTGGACTCATTTCACCTCAGGGTGTGGTTTAGACAACTGGAGAGGCAAAGGGGACAGTTATGGAAAAACAGATATGCAAGTCAGTTATTTCCTCCCGGATTTGTAGACAAACATTTCCCACATGTCCCAAAACCAGTAAGTATGGTTGGTTTGGTTTTGGTGCATTGGTTTTGACTTAATTGTTTTGTCAAGCTTGTTTACTAGAGCTCCACTTTGCAAAGGTCATCTTGGGTTATACGCAGACTCCTGGGGCTTAAATGCTGTAAAGTGTCATTGGCTCATGTGACATCAATGCACTGGTTGTCACTGATAACTCGCAGGACTCTCATCACCATCCTTCTTGATCTTCTTTTCCCTTAAAAAGGTTGAGATTTGCGTGATTTTTGTTATCATAATAAGAAGTATGCACACATTCAAATGAACGACCCTCATGTAAGTATAAACACTGAATTATCAGACGTTTATTGGGTCTGCCCTGACACCTTGTGCCACATTGCAAAGCTCATGTTTGCCGTAATTAAGGACAGATTAACGTGAGATGCGGATTTTATCAGACTGCGACACTAGGCATTACAGGCCAAATCACCAGGGTCAGGAGAACTGTGACCTGGTTACAGATCAGGTCAGTGGACTAGGCATCTGGGGAATCCGGGGAATCCCTTAACAACATGACATAGTGCCCCATTATTACCTTCACAACAGCAGGAGATGAAATAAAAATGACTCAGTGGTAAGGTTGATAAATAACTCCTAATAAAAGAGCTGGAACTTTTAAACCAAATGTTGAAATCATCTGGGATTGCACGAGGATGGGATTATCAGGCAGTTGGGCTTTTTGATCAAACATTGTAAGAACTACCGCAAAAGGGATTGCTGTGAAGTTTTGTGATGATATGTTAACCACAATATCACGATGCTTGTGAGGCTAACAACTCATAAACTCATGGCAGTTAGATAGGTATGTGTGGAATGAGTCAAATCTGACATGTCCTCTCATCTGGCGCCATCCTAAGGTCACACTTTACAATGTGTTACCCCACTAATGGAAGGCTCAGTGTGTCATCAATTTACTAATAATGACAGGGTACATCTACAGTTTTGCGTGTTACTGTCAGGCGTGGTAATAAAGGCATGAGAATTACAGGTTGCAGAGCTACCTCTAAGATGCCATGTAAAGATGTCGACCTTTACATGTCAGTGACATTCATATAACCGGCTGTAATTAAATGTTAGAAACATGTTCGAGGGGTCCATCTGCGTACAGAACACCTGTTGGTTCAAAAGAAGTTTTCAGAATCCTGCTCTAAATTGCATCCACTGTGGTGGTGATTGTTCATCCGGTGCAGATTTACCTCGGATGAACCAGCATTTGGCTGCAGATAGACGTGGGCGAGAGAGAGAGAGCGAGAGAGAAAGCGAGACAGAGTGTAGGAGAGAGACTGGGAGGAAAAAAAGAGTGAGTGTCAGAGAGGAAGAGAGAGCGAACGAGAGAGGGAGAACAGTGTGAGCAATCTGAGGAGACTAAGCAGGAGGTTGATTTATAATTAGAGTGAATGTCGGCTCGATACCTCTGCTGTTTGGGTGATGGCTCGATTGCGTGGAGAGGCAGCTTGGCTCCTGTGAACTTGATTTAAATTCTGAAGCAACAAACATCACCCAGCATTTACGGATATTCTTGCATGTCTAAGGCTTTGACTTTTGGGTGTCGTATCTTGGTTCTGACACTCATGGGATCAATAAAAACAGACACTAAGCTATAACCTCAGACTTGTGTTACAAAAGCTCAAATAAGCCAGAGTTTTAGAAATGATAAGGATACTGTAAAAGGACACCATATGGTCGGGTGTAATGAAAATAATAGGAAAAGTATGTGCTGACATTTAAGTGATTGCTGAAAAGATGTGCAAGTTACTCAAAATACTTAAAAGTGGGACAGTTAAAACAACGTTTGTGAGGCAACTCTTATCTATGAATAGTGTTGAAATTTAAAACCTTAATTTGTTTTTAAAGTCAGAACAAAATGTCTAGAAAATAGTCATTAGAATCACTCATACAGTCACTAACGCATTCTTCTTGTCTAATGTTGAATCAACAGATCTTTAAGTGAATTCAGAATTCAGTCATAAAGATGACTACTTATCAATAGAGTTGACCAGCAAATGTTCTGGCATTGAGTTCAAGGGAGCCACTGAACTCAGCCACCCCCGCACAGAAGATGAACACAGAAGTACATGATCTGGCCACAAAATTCAAACTTACTGTGAACTTCTGACTCAGTGTGCCACCTCTGTTTAATAATGAGAGCTGCTACAATGGAAAAAGCCACTGGACACACCATCATAAAGATTCAGCTAACAAGGATGTTGTTTTGCACAGTTGTTCTTTCTCACATGTAGCACACAGCAAGAAGTAGTCTGTTTCAGACATGTTCGCACTATTGGGAATACTTTGTGTGGGTTAGGTGTGGGAGCTGCCTGGAGCGTGCAGGAGGCAGCAAGCAGGAAGCCCACTAGTTAATGGTCAGTGCACAGAAAATCCGATGATCTATTCTTACACGGCACAATCCACCATCACAGAGACTTTATACTAATGAGTAGAAGGTTAAATTATTGGCTAATGTCTGTTCTGACTATGTTGTTGTGTGGATGTTCATGTGTGACAAGAGTTTATGTAAAATAGAGAATCACCAGAGTTATTGTGACATCAAACTATAACACATGAAAACCTACAATTTCTTCACATTTTCTTCTTCTAAACTGCTGCATATATGCCACTTCAAGACTGCTAAGATAACCAACCAATGCTGATGTTGTTATCAGCTTCATGCAGTTTATACATAAGGTATCAATGTTTGCACCAGATGATGGTGTGGATATTAAATGAGCACACCAGGAGACGCTTTATAAGTATGCATGCATTGGCTTGCACCGTCATCTTCAACATCTGTCTAAGAACAGAAAGCTGAATTTTATTGGGACTTTACTGGCAGTTGTGCTCATTAATTTGACATAAACATACAAAACACCAATGACTACATGTTATGTTTTAGCTGGTTTTCTGTCATGAGTTCTCAGAGTATGTATACCACCCAAGAGGCTTGTTTGTCTGTTAAATGTTGCTTCTTTTTTTTTCTAAAGAACTTCCAGTGATAGTTAAGTGGTCATAATAGGTTTCTGTATGTTGATGTTTGCGTTGCTGCAAGATTTCAACTTTTAAAACACTGGAAATATACGTTCTCTGTCATTATGGATATGGGAGATTATTGCCGAAGTTCTAGCAATTAAAGTAACGAATGATCTGTGCTGTTTAAAGTTTTCTCTTCAAACCCCCGCCTCTTCAAAGAGGAATATAGACATCTAATAACTATACACAAGACTAAAAAAGATAGTTAAAGATGAATAAAGTTTTCATCCTTCCCATCACCAGGTGCCTTGAATCTGACTTAAATCTCCAGGATATTTGGCTCATAAAAGAAAATGGTACCCTTTCTCACCTAATAAAAGACACAAATTAACCCACATCCTCATATTTTAGCAGAAACCACAGGTTATGGAAGGGCATCTAAATAACTGAATGACTCCGACGTTTACTTCAGCTTTCCCAGCCAAACCTAAATTATCCGTATGTCACGTCATGTAGGATGTGGATGTATATAATTCTACAAACATGGTCGTTACTGAAGTGTCAGTATGAGCTGCTTACCTTTTCATCAACGTGATAATTATAGCTCAGCCCATTAACCTCCCGTAATCAAGACATATACATGAAGCAGTATGCATTTACATTGTATATCTTCAGATGTTTGCCACAGATGCCTTGTAAAATTTGCAAGCTTTCATATGATTACAGATTGAAGCAGGCTTGATCAGTAGCTTTCAAATATGTTGTCCATTACCATTCTGTTTCATCTCTGACTGGAAAGTGATGGAGGAGATGTGTGAGACATGGGATGAGAAGACAACATGTGCAGTAAGTCCAACATGTTAACCATATGGACGAATCAGCAGGAGATGTAAATGCAGAAGAAGAAAAAAAATGTCAGAAAGGCAGCTTACGTATAGGAGGAGTACGTTACAGATAGCCAGTGTTTTTTTCTTCCATCACTGCTGCATTCAGGTACAGATATACATTTATATTTATATTTGAAAGAAAAAAATCTGTTATGATACAAAATTATTGTAATAATTCAACTCAGAATTAGTTGCATGGGAATAAAACCTGAGTCACTGACAATAAAGAAGTCATTTGAAGGTAAGATGAGCTAAATCTCCCAGGAATTCAACTACCTCTGATTTAAGAATGACTGTAACTTATAATGGAAATAATTTGATTTTAACAGTGTTTCAACTGCCATCATTTTTTTCCTTTTTTGTTGTGTAACTGTATTTTGTATTCTTTTTTACCTTTATGAAAACGTCTGCATGATGCGCCTTAGGTGTGAATGAATGTGAACACTAATTGTAATGTGCAAGTGCCTGGCAGTGATTGGGGTGGCAAGCTTACAGCTTGCAGATGATTGGTTCTAGGCGGATGACAATCTGCTGCATAATGAGCTAAGATGGTTGTTGTGGAATTCATTCATCTTTCTCTCGTGTCAGCAGGCCACACCTGTGGTTCTTTGCTTGTCAGTCTGAAGGAGTGTGACAGGGTGAGCCATTTATTTTGAGTTGCTTTTCACCTGTTCATGTTAGATAGGGAGCTAAGCTGTCGTATTTTGGTTTGTTTCTTTAGGTTATGTTATTAGGCTATAGTTATTTATTAGTTTTAACAAGTTGTTCTGTGGCTGCTTGAGACTTCGGGACTTGAATCTTTCATGTTCTGTCTCCTTAAATGAGTCAAAAGAACACTGATTAAGAAATTGTATGTAATATAAATAGATAAGTTCAATACTTTGGCTTTATGATGCCTGTACTGGATTCTGGATTACTGAATGTATTGCTGAAGTTGTAAAAAAGAGGCAATATTTGTTAGGCTCTCTGCTATGAGTCTTTTCTCGATTAAAAAAAAAAAAAGCATGCAAACATTTCACTTAGTGCAAAATGCATTTCTTCTTCTGGCTCAGTCCAATTCACTTCAAGTCAGTGGCCTGTTCTTTCAGCTTATGTTATGCTACATGTTCTCAGGAATATGATCATACAAAGACATAATACATTGTCACTATTATAACAGATTATACAGTAAAGCCACTGTTGCATGTAATCACTTTGTTAAACACACTATAATAGCGAATCTCAGTTTTCTATCAGAACTCACTTATTTGGATAGAGTTAACTCAAGTTCAGAAAATCAGTGAAAGATATTAGTTTAGTAACATGACACATTATCCTGTTGAAATCACCTGTTATGCTAAAACCATAAAGGAACGGTCATTGTTAACTACTGTGCTCACACTGTGGTATTTAGATAATATACAATTGACACTAAAGATCTCACAGTGTGTCACAAAAACCTTGCACTCTATTACACCAGCAGCTGCTGGTTGAAGCCAAGGTTTCATGTTGTTTGCACCAAATACTGACCCTGTCATCTGAGTTCCACAGCATAAATTAGACCAAATAAAATTTTGTAACGTTACATTTTCGCTTTGTTGAATTTTGTGTGATTTTGTCCTCACTGCCCAGGTTTCCTTTTGTTGCCATACCAGCAGGGTGAGGTCTTCTGTTGCTCAACCCCACCTGCTTTAATGTTTTTGACATCCTCTGCATTTAGAGATGTTGTTCGGCATACCTTAAAAATGTTGATCAGCAATTTTCTTAAATACTGAAATTGAAGTGAGCTCTGACTTCTGTTAGAATCAAATCTGCCATGTTCAAAGTCTTTGAGCACAAAGTTAGCTAACTTTTAACTAACTATGTTCAGCTGAACAAGTTTAAGGACAAACATTATGTGTAAGCCAAATAAAATCTAGTTAGCGTTGGCCAAACAATGCTTAATCTACACCACTGTGAATGAAGTATGAGTTTTGCGGCTTTCCTGGGATTTTACCCCTGCAATTTCTCCAAAAAAACCCCGTTGTAAACAACAATCCATCAACCCAGTATGGCTTTGAGATATGTTTATCAGAGAAAATTGTTTGTCAGTGCACAATAATATACAGGATTGTATAAATTTTAAATGCGGATTCTTTTAATTGGTGACTGATTGTTTGCATAACCGTTCACTGAAATGTTTTCTTTTTACATGCTTTGCTATAAAATGAGGAAAGTAGAACATGCTTATCAGTTAGGTCTGAAAACAAAGCAATTATAAAAATTGACTTCTGAAGAATTTTCTATTCAGTTCTCAAGAAAATCAAATAATAATTCAGCTCTGGTGATATATCACAATTAAACACTAAGCAGTTTTCTTTTTTGTTAATTCTTTTACTGTTTGGTTTTTATATGAGAAAAACCATTAAACAAGGACAAGATTGTATGCATAAAAACTCCAAATGTATAAGTTAACAAGGATCCAGTATATGTTCTCTCAAGAAACTTGAAATCACCAAAGCTAAATTTTGGTTTTGAACAGCTGAACACATAATACACACAGTATTATAGTTCTATAATATTGTTTGCAATATGAAAATAATAGCAAAAAATTCTAACTAATAACAATTACAACTAGTTTTCTTAATTTTGATTATCTGGATAATCCCGTGTTTCTACACAACTTATAATAAAACATTTCCACCTTTTAACAGCAGCAAAAAAAGGCATGTAAGAAGATGGCGGTCACATAAGTTCAGTACACATCTCAGCAGCAATTTGGCAGCTCGTTTTGAGATGCCAAATTCTGCAACGAGTACTGAAATGTGGTTCTTAGAAATGTATGAAGAGGTCTGCTTTGGTGTCATGCTCTTTAACTGCTTTTAGATGACCAGTAAAGTGGTATGTTGCTGGGAAGTAACTATTACAGCTTTAACAGCCACACTCTTCGGTAGCCCATATGGCATTTTTGGTGTAAAAATATAGATCATGTCTCCATCCTGTAGGACAGTCTTTCTGTCTACACAGTGTGGAGAAAGTGTTGAATCCTTTGAGGTAAATGCTGTCTCCTAAAGACTTTTTTAGATACTCTGACAAATTTAGCATTCCGATATATTATTTGGTAGAAGCTTGAATATGAGCCTTTCTCCAACTCCAAATCATTACTGTGTACATTAAAACACACAATATTGTCCTGACTCAGTATCAGCATTACCTTAGTAAATATCATGAAACTTGTCTAGATTTCTAGACTTCCTGCAGGGGATACCCAGGCATGTTTATCTCTTGTTTTCATGCTTTAAGTATTTGAAGATAATGAAATGGAGAAGATCACTTAAAAAATGAAGAATAAGCTCATCTTTTTTCCCAGAAAGTGTGTGAGAGAGGGGGATAAGAGTGTCTCGGAAACACCTGATTAGATTACTCTTCTAGGCTCCCATTCACCTCAGCTGCACTCTCCTCCCTCTCTCATCTTTATCTTCCTCCCTTCATCCAGGTGGTCCAGTACCTGCAGAGTAACAACTCCCCCTGTAGGATTAAGCCAGGAAAATCTTTGAACTATCTGCGATTACTGGCTGCAGTTCATCGAGGCTTCACTGAGGCTTTTGAGGTAAGTAAAATGCTGCCGTCCATGTTTTGAGTGGATTAGCATTCAATTTTCTTTCATTTGTGACGATATGGCGGTATTTTAAGGGGTAGTCATGAGTAAATATTCCAATATTACAGCTTATTTGTGACATGACATTAAAATTTCACTTAAAGACAAGGTTGTCCTGTCCACTTGATCCAGCTTTCAAAATCCTGCATTTCTAATTAAGTCCAAATTCGACGTGAGCATGACAATTTGACAAGTTGAAAAACATAATTTTCCTTCGCTCTGCTTCAGTCATACGTTTTATTTTTCTTTTGTTTTTCTTTGTTTGTTTTTTATTTAAGGAAGCTGTCTGATACTTATGTGGGTCATCAAATGTGAAACATCAATGTCAATTCAAAACATAATGACATGTAGATGATACATTATTGATCCCACGCTGGGGAAATGTACTGGTTACATCAGCTCAAAGCAAGAAAAATCAAAAAAGAATAAAAAAATATATAACTGTATCATGTGTGTCTGTGTGTGCACAGTATTGTATGGCATTGTATTGCACATGTTCCGAGAAATATAGAGCACCAGATTATGGTACAGTGCATTATTGTGAGCCCCAGCGACAGCCTGGCAACCTATACAGGGTTTCTCACCCTATGGCAGCTGGGATAGGCTCCAGCTCTCCCTGCGATAAGGATAAGCGGAAGAGAATGAATGGATGGATGGATTGATGGTAGGCATTATTGTAATATTTGTTTATTCATCCCCACAGCACTGTACCTTGTTTTTGAACCTTTTCTTGCCCCTGCAAAACATTTAATTGATGGTCCGGGGAAGACTTAAGAGTACAGCAGAAACAACATACAGTAGTTTCAGCTTCACTGATATTTGGAGATTTTAGGACGAATCCCAGTACGCAACAAGAGCCAGCTTCACACATGCAAACATGTCATCTGCATGATAGCTTTTATGTCTTGCTTTCACCTTTGAAACAATAGCAAACATAAGGGAAAAGAGTGCACATGAATTGTAATAGCTTTGAATATGCTAATTTAAGTAAAAAGAAAAAGTGTCTCATCCCCAAGAGACAAGCAGAAGATCTGTGGATATGACACTCTGTGGGTGGCTCCTATACAGTAGATATTCTATATGAGAAAAAAAAAGTGTTGTTTACGCCAAAAAAGCATGCATAATAGCTTGAACTGTAAGCCTGGAATTCCTGGCAAACAAGAAAGGGACTGAAAAAGAAAATTATACACACTAAAGAGGCACAAAATATGCGCATGGCAACTTGTGGCTTGAGAAAGAAATCATAACCAGCACTCCTGATCCCCTACATTGTTTCCTGTCATAAGGCATTAGAAATATGTGCTTGTTTAAATGTACTGTATTCCTTTTAAGCTTTGCATTTTTTCCCCACCTCAAAATGTCCTTTTTTTTCTCTTTTTTTACATATATGTGGCATTTACTTAACACTTTATTTTACATCAAATGGATTTTCATTGCACTTATTCCATGTGGATAAAATAATAAAGAAATAGCTTTACTTTAAAAAGACGCATACTGGTCCACACACAATAGTAAGTAAATCTAACTTTTGTCTGTGAGCTGGCTGTGGTTGTTTCTGGCAGGCTGTGATATTCCAGATGGTGGCGAGTTTCCCTTCCAGCAGTCTGTCAGGCTTGGCTCTGAGCCACCTGTGAGTAAGGTAGGGGCAGGTGAGGACAGCTTGGCAGGAAAACACTCTGCGATACACAATCCCAGGAGATGCTGTGGGATTTGACAGAAGAGGCTGGTTTATGACCAGGATCAGCAAGAATTAATTTCAGCATTGGCTTTATTCCTACAATACATTTTACAAACAAAGACTATCAGTTGGTGCAATGTTAAATTCCTTGAAAATATAAAGCAGTATTCCAGCATTCTCCAGATTGTTCCTTTTGTGAAGGTGTTCTGCTGCTTTTTGACTTCAACTTGGTTTTCAGTTTTCTCTATTTTCATACTCTATTCTGTACTCATTTTCTATATTCATAGTCTGTACAAGAACTGGACCTAGAGGATTATAATGCCTATGGGCAAGCCTATGGAATGTAGGTCAAGTTAGAAATATAAACAGAGAAACCAAATGTGATGACCTAAAAAAAGTATTTTGTTACTAGCATATAATGTTGGGGACCATCAGTAAAACGTCTTTGTCTTTAAGCAACTGATTAGTGATTGCACTTAAGAAATGTATTTGTGACCTGGGGACTCTTACAAGAAGGGAAAAATTTAGAAATCCCCTCACAATCCTGACATCTTTTTTCTAAATGCTTACTACTTTTGTATTCTTAGATGCCATTTGAAATTTTTGCATTCTAAAACCTTTCAACCTAAAACACTTCAAAGGGAAGCAATGTTTTTTGGTACATGGTCCTTTTCTGTTGTACACAGTTTTATAATTCCTACAAAATGATCTTTTTTCGTTGTGGTCCCCAGACCCCACTTTGAAAACTGGTGATATAAGCAAACCCGGTCAATGATCCTGCTCAATAAGCCCCGAGAAAAGAAACAGGCTGACACCCAGACTGCAGGTTTTCATCAGGTCACAGTTAATATGCAGAATCATTCGCAGAAATTGCACCGATAATCCTTCATTATAACTGCAGTCACAGTACATTAAAGCGTTCTGCTTAGAAGTGTTTGGCAGCTGCACTACAACAAGTGATTCTCCAGGCCAAATAAGGGCATCAGAGAAACACTAAAGCACTGATATTTATTTTGCTTTTTTACAGTTTGATGTTGACATGTGACAATTTAGATGTTCACATTTAGGCTTGTGACCGCGTATCATCTGGATGTAATTGTAATCTTGCTGTTTTGGCTTAAATCTTCAATTTCCTGCAGTCTCTATCAGACGTAAAATAGGATTACAAGCAGCCGTGGGATGCTTTTATTTTTCAACATGTATTTTTATGTACAAAACCTGAACATATAAGAAATATATTACATCTGTAATCTAACCTACTTTCATGTTTGTTTTAGCATTATCTGCTTTTGTGTCTGTTGTGATTTTATATTATATTATCTACAGCTTTTACAGCTGCCTACTCAGTCACAAGTCCCTTGGAAATATGCTTAGTGGGTCTCATCTCATCAAATCTAGGCTAAACTGATTGGATAAAATGGAATACTGGTGCTTACCTTTAATAATAAAATGCAATACAATAATGCAGACATATGTATTGTAATGTAATGTTTATGTTTTACATTCGTCATACTTTTATTGTTGGACAAGGGGAGCATTTATATCGCAGAGCTTGTAAAAGTGTGCCTATGGCTCTTTGCAAGCACAACAGAATTACGTTAAACATACTGTGAGAAGATGTAAACTGTTCAAGTTGATTGTTTTGGTAACTTTTGATATAATAAAAATCCAATTTTACCCTATTATCCAATTATTCTTTAGGTGCTGCAATAATTACATGTGGCAGTGGCTAATATAACCCGTGCATGATTGTGATCATGACCCATCAGATTGTAATCATATATTATGTACCGGTGGTTTTAGTGCTGCATCTTCAACAAGTAAAATGCTGAAGTACAATCAGCACCCTGTTTGCTCTCTACCTAACTTACCTTTTTTTAATGAAGTAAGTCTGAGTTTACAACATTGGACCCTCCGGCCAATTTTGTACTTCAGGGTTATTTTCATCAGTGGTGTCAGCTCAGGACAAGGCAGCAGACCTTTCCAGAAATGTCTCTGGGGAACAACAAATGTCTATTTTCCCTGAAATCATCCTCTTCCGAAAAACAAACAGACCTGTTTACACTTGGCCTTCCGCTCACCAATCCTTTGTGACTTCATCTTCACCTTGTGTAACATCAAGATTTAATACTCTTTCTGCAAAGGGAGATAAGCTACTACAGCCAACTGTTACAGGAAGACAATGACATCAAACAACAAAACACTCATTACTAACAGGAAGTTTTCCAGAAAGCACGTGTAGTAATAAAAAAAAAGTGAGTTCCTACTTTTTTTTCCCTCTCTCTCTCTCTCTCTCTCTCTCTCTCTCTCTCTCTCTCTCTCTCTCTCTCTCTCTCTCTCCTGTTTGTCCAATTCAGGATCCTACTCCAACTACCGCAGGACTAGAGGCGGGGTACACACTGGACAGGTCGCCAGCCTGTCACAGAGATTTTATCCTTAATAATTAACAAAAAGACACTTTCTCAGACCTGAAATGACAGGTGTATAATCAACTTAATTGGGCCAATGCCTAGTAAAAGTAATTTTAGTAAGCACAATATGTCATTCACACCTTCACTGTTGCACCCCTCTCAGCCATCCAAAGCATTCTCATGTTTGGTTTACTGACATGTCAGAAAAGTTACCTGGTTTAACAAGGCTGTCAGCTGTCATTTTCCACTGATACTGATTGAAAAGTTGTTCACTCCCTGCGGGGTATCTGTTGAAAGCAGGAGGGGAAGGACACTTTGGTTAAACTGCTGCATAACTCTGGGGCAACTGACAGCAGGACCAACTTGTCAGCTGGAACCAGTTTGGTTCGAACTATGTATTGACAGAATTGAGCATCTCTCCCTGAAGGCAACCACCGGTCAGGATTGGGTGTGTAGCTCTGAGAATGGAGGAATCTCAGAAGATCTTTCCACAGTTAAACTTTTACTACTGATGATAACAGCACAGACTGGTTTTCTGTTTGTTCTGTGCTAGTAATGACTCCACAAAACAACAAAAGGCCAAATCTCCTTTGCTTATTTGCATGCAGATTCAATTGCATTGTTTTGGTTCTCACTGGTTATGCTGTTTTTCTAAACCTGACATTGTATGAGCATGTGTTTAGTTAGCAAAGTTAGATTTTGTGTTGACAGAAATGGTGTGTAGGAATGACAGAAGATAATGTTAAAAAGTTGTCTCTGAGAAGCAGGTCAGTCATATTAAAATCAAGATGATTATGCTTACTGATTTATTGAAGGTAGCTCATGCATGCAGAGCTGTTCTGCATGTTCACACTCTGATTTGTCTGTAAACCACTCATGGTGAGATAATTAAGGTGTGGGCCTCCCCTCCACCCTTAATCACTGATGTCCTCTGATAGAGAAACAGAAGTATTTGTCTTCGTGTTAATCTGTGTCTGGGTCTCACACATAACTTTCGCTTCAAAGTATGCACGGGTGTGTCAAATGAAAGTTTCCTGGTGTTGCATAAAAGAAAGAATGCTAATTTTGGCTGCTCCCTTGTCACAAGGGGTCGCTACAGCGGGTAGCGGCGCACATTTGATTTGACAGAATTTCACGTTGGATGCCCGATCCCAGTTATCATATGCTGAGAGGTGGGGAACACCATACAAAGGTCACCAGTCTGTCACAGGGATAATAAAGAGAGACAGACAACCATTCACACTCACAATCACTCCTGAGGCCAATGAAGGATCACCGATTAGCCTAACCCTGTGCATGTCTTTGGTTTGTGGGAGGTAGTTGGAGTACTCAGAGATGACCCACGCAGACACAAAGTTTCTTAAATTCACTCTCCCTCTACTGAGAACAAAATGCATATTTGAAAAATTCATGTTTTGAAACCATACAGTATATAATGGCAATTCCCTGAAATGATCTTGCTGTAGATCGGGTAACCTAGCAACTTTTGATCTTTTATCTACTTATAAAAAAATGTAAAATATCTTGTCTTTCATCATCTCTACCGAAACAAACTGCAGTATATTTGTTTTGGCAGATTTATTGAACTATATTCCAGCATGGGTTTTCACATTTGCTTGTTATTATGTGAAGTAAGGCCATAAGTTTAGTGTTAGTGTAATTTAAGCGCTGATAATCAGCAAACTACAGGCATCCTGTTGGCGGAGTGTGTTTTATGAGCACAAGTTAATAATTTACCACTATCAAAGCTGGCGTTCACAGGGTATGAGGCTAGAAGGGCTGGGAGGGTTGACGATATCTCCTCGCTTCTCTTTTACTTGTTCAAACAGGCAACTCTGCGGGTATATGCCAAGCAGTCTGCTGTTTGAATGTTACAATTTTCTTATTCCAGGCCCTCATTTACTGTAACATTTACACTAGGTGTTATCTGAATTATCACTATAAACACACCCAGATGTGCACGCGCACACACACACCACAAGCCATGAAACAGACTATACTATATACTAAAAAGGTGACGTGTAAGCAATGATGAGAAAGTGGTTGCTAGGCAATACAGTAATAATAACAGTAGACGGCAACATATCAAACAGCATGAGTTATGGTGAAAAAATGTTGTTTGTGTGATGACAGGAAATACATTCATGAGTAAGTTTTACTATATATGGCTATTAAAGGATATTCCTATTCATTTCACCTGCATGCTCAGTGTTGTACAACACGGTATGAAAACAATAAACAGCAAATTCTTGTAAATAAAGTCATTATTAGTCCACCGTATTCAGCCACAAATCATGATGTCATGATGGTTCTAATTCTCTATGAATAAGGAAGGCTAGCACAGTTTACTCTGTGAGAGGGAGTCTTCACCCTTTGACTGCTTGTGTTTGACTGCGGATTACCTGCACAGCCACACACTTGAGTTAACCTGACTGATTCTGTAGGTTTCAGTGTATATGAAGAGCCTATAGGAATAAATTCTGTTGCTTTCTATTCAAAGTAATGATTGATAAGGAGGCCCAGGTCAGTGCTTGCCTTGTATAATGTGCTGAACTGAGTCACTGTGAGGACACTAACGGTGCTGAACCACCTCTGATCGGGTGGGTGGTGTCCTCGGAATGTGCTTGCTGCAGGCAAAATAGACAAACCTGCTTCTGCAAGATTTCTGTGTGGCTGCCCAGCACTTAATAGCTACATGGGGACATTTTCCTCTCTAAAATAATCCAACATGATGCACCCACATGAAGCATATAAACAAAACACTGGTGAAAGAATGTTTTCCTATGGTTAAGTTATTTCTTCCTGCATGCTTGGGAAGGCATGGTTTTAGGAAAAGTTATCCACCAGTGCTAGGTGCTACTAAACCCTCACACAGCTGGTTCAACTGAGTTGCACACCAGAGTGGCTAATAGTAATCTGAGGATGAAAATATGATGGAGAATTCAAACCTAATATATCCCTAAATTTAAAAATAGAGCCTGCAAGCTCTATCATTTTGATTGTGAAAAAGGTCAGTAAAAAATATAGTATATATACAGTATATACAATACAGTATATATATATATATATATATTTGATATATAAAGAGTATTTGATATATAACATTTCACATCAATCATTATATATGTCCAAACTTTGGAACGCAGCATATTTTTAGGCAAATTAGTGCTGGTCAAGCAGAATGTGTTTTAAAAACGGAATGATTTGCGATGGAATGACCCATGTGCAAAGCTAAATAATGGAAATAAATCACGCAGTGGCATGGTGCATGTAATGCAAAAGGTTGAGTCAGGCTCAACTTTTTTTGATTTCCCGACAATCAACCAGAGCTCAGTCTAAACAAGCAGAAGGGTCAGGCCAGCCAGGTGTGCAGGCCTGTGAGGCTGTAGTTACATGCAGCACTGCTGTGAGATAATACTGGCATGCTAACATTTGCACTGTGAAAATCCAAACATGCTGAGGGTTAATGTAATAGGTAAATATATGGCAACTTCATTATATTTGTTAAACCTCTTAGCATGTTAAGATTTGCAAAACAGCAGTAAAACAACAGCTGAGGCTGCTGGGAATATCAATAGTTGGTAGGCCTAGTTGGCAAACTGAAAGCTTGAAAGAGTTTAAAAGTGTGGGCGATCACAAAAGTCAGTTGGATTTAGTAGCGGCTTGCTTTGAAAACACTGATGTCTGTCACACACAAACCCACACACCCACAGAGAGAGAAAGACGCACGCACGCACACACACACACACACACACAGACAGAGTTTATATTTGCTCACCCTTCATCAGCACAGACAGAACTTATGCTGATCAGTTGTGGGACAACTGTTCAAACAACATAAAGAAAATAGAACAGAAATGAGAAAACGACAGACAATGCAGGTACTGGACGTGACATCATGCAAAAGCAGGTGTTTTCAAATGCCCACAAGCAAATTAGCTGGTTGCTAGGCTTTCATTTGGCTAGACAACTTTCTTCCCGGTCTGACAAAGGATGAGTCATCAAATTAGACTGCTGTTTGTGCCAGAGTTCCCATGCCTGCCAACAACAGTAGTAAGGCAGTTTTTGTGCGCGTCTGTGTGTGTTTCTATGTGTGTGTGTGTGCATGTGTGTACACTACAAGGTAAAATGTTAAAGTCCAAAACTGTAAAGCAATATCTCTTGGTGATGTCTTACTGAACTGCGTGGGTATGTCTGAGTATGTGTTAGCATGCCAACAAACTGTCAACTTTGTGACTGTGTGAACTTTGTGAACAGCAGCAACTCTGCAGTGCAGCTTAGTGTGTTAGCATTGCTTTTGTTGTGTTAACAAACTTTTATAAATGTGTCCTAGGCTAACCACATTCTCCTGGTTTGGCATCTACAAGATATTTCCATGCATGAATTGTGGCTTGTGCTGTGTTGTAAAGGTGTGTACCTTGTTTTTTTTGTTTTGTTTTTTTTCAGGTGGTGAAATTCTGAGGCCTAAGAGTAAAATCCAGGGTGACATCACTCCCTCCCAAAGAACACACCCACAAACTTAAGCCAAAGCAACCACAAAGGGGGCCATTGATGTGTCCAAACGTTTTGGCGTCTCTCTTTTATGTCCACTATTCCTTTTATGTTTAGTCAATAGTTTACATTTGATTGTAAAGTCCACTTAACACAGAAAGCTTTGGTAATGTTCTAGTGAGAATACAAATGAACATTGCAGAGGACAGAACAGATAATGTAAGCAATTGTATGCCACCGAAAGAAATGTGCTTAACATAGAGTAATTGTGCTCCTGTCCAAAGACGTTGAAGTCACAAATGAAGAAACGTGACCCTGTTTTAGATCTGGATTAAAATGATCAGACATGTTCGTGTATCTGTTGGTATAGGAGTAAGAGAGACATGTCCATCCTTTATTAATTCAGTTACAGATAGAAGAGAGAACATCACAAATTAGCTGTTTATATAAGCATACTTTATCAGTATGCTAATATACAGAGCGGTGCAAATATTAGTTCAACGGGTCAACTTGTGGCAGTCACATTTCACAATAATCAAGAAGTTGAATTATTCATGAATACTAATATTTACTATGAAACGAATATCCACATTAATGCTTTGCTAGGTATGCATTTGTATCACATTTTAACACGTGATGCTATAAGTGCAAGTATTTACCAGGTTACTAACCAGGTTACTAAATGTTTCTTAGACAGCTCTGTGTAACTTCCTGGTTTGGTTATGCACAACAAATCTTCCATGATGATGCTCTCCCAGCATGGGTACTCTGGGTTCTAATATTAACACACAGTTCATTCTATGTTGATTGTAAGTCTACTTAACATCAAAGGTCAATACAGCTTGTTGAAGTTTCTGTACCGAGTGGTTTAAATGCACATCTGTATGTAAAATATGTAGGTATGCAGGCATGTTAAACATAATGTAAAGGTTGATATCTGAGTAAAGAATGTAAATAAAAGACACAAGGGCCTGAATCATTAAAACAATTTTTTTTTTTTTTTTGTGGGCGAATGTCATGGTTTACTATTAAAAACCACCATGCGAAGAATTTGGTATCACCTCTCTCAAATGAAAAAAAAAAAAAAGCTCAAAATTGTCCTATAACTGGTGAAACTGTTGCCCAGCTGTTTCCATGGTCACAGACTCAAGAATTTGCAAAGATTAGACTGATTAATCAGACTTTCACAACCTGCTTATTTTGGCAGGAATGTGTTCCACCCAAAGTCACATCAGACATGAAGATGACTAACTCACCCACAGTGGACAGATATAGTGATCTGATAATTATGGTTAGATAACTGTAAGTAAAAGGAGCAGTAATTGTTTTAATTATTAACAGGAACGCCAAAATAATTATGAGCGTCCATTCCAGCTTATCTAAAGAGAATGTGCTTTGTTAAGTACATTAAGAAAACAACTGAGTTCAAACTAACAAGACACAAACGTACCTCAAAAGATGGAAGGCATAGTTGCTCAGCAGGTTTTCTGCAACTAGAGGCAAGGCCAGAGGCTAAGCTTCAAAACAACAATGGAAAGTTTAGATCACACTGACAAGAAAAAAAAAATGCAGGTACCGTTTTGGCTCTTCAGAAGTGGCGTTCCTTGTTTTGTGCTTCACTTTTGCTACCACACTTTTCTTTGAATTGGACGTGACTAATAAACAGAGAAGGTTGCATGCTTAGCGAATTTTCAATCACAACCTGAAACATATCCTGTTTTTTGGGTTTTTTTTTTTTAAAAATATATTTGACTTGAATAGGGACCATAATGTAGAAAATGAACATGTTGTTGAATCCAGTAAGACTAGAAAGTAGCAATACTCAGTATCAGATTTTATGCCCCCTCATTAGTCAAAATGCTACTTTATGGACTTAGTTGTTGCCCTAACCCTGCAGTAGGGTACCCATTGGTTAATATGTGCCACCGAGTGATCCTAATAAAATGTTTCAACGTGGTGAGGTGGGAACAACTTTTGAAATCAGCTCCCCCAGCCTGAACTTAAATGTTCACTTTTGTTAGTATGTTGAGAGAAAGAGTAAAATGTGTTGCCTTAAATGAGATCCAGCAATGCAACTTACAGTACTAGTCATTAGATATACATCTCAAACATGCACTGCATTCACAGATTGAACATAGCTTTCATTCACACCGTACGACTCCTTATTGAAAAAGTCAGTATGAAGAGGGATAGCCTACCAAACCACACCTTCACAGTGTAAAACTGTCCACACCCTGGTCACACATACTGCAATAGTACAAAAGGGAATTCTACAAACTAGGTTATGGTATGTGCCGTAGTTTTTTTTTTTGGTTTTTAAAAAAATTTGAGATATAAAATTATATCACTTCATGATGACACTTTCTAAATGTTTTGAGACCTTTATTCAACCATAACTTGCAGCCTGTCACATGGTCAGGCAGTCAGGTGTGCAGCTGTAATGACACTGTTGCTGGATTCCCATAATTACTGAGCTATGTTCTGATACAGTTTGTTCCTTCACAAGTATGTAAAGCAGGCACGAGAAAGCCATTCAGAGTGGGTGGAGATAGGTTTTTAGAGCAAACACCGTGGAGCCTGGACACATATAAAGGGTTTGTAACACTTCTTGAAGCTTGACTTTTTGTGAGAGGTTCAGGACCAGACATATAGTAAAATCATGCAACTTTCTTCACTATATAACAACTTTCTGTAGTCTGATGCACTGATACGTTAAGTTTTTCTGTGCTTTTAGAGATGTTTGTGACCCACCCACTGTTTGTTTTGTCTTACAGAAGATAAAATCATGATGCAATGATCAGTATTTATTTGAATTTAAAAAAAAAACAAAAAACGCTAGACAGCTACTTTAATGAATTCAAAAGCTCCAAAGAAATAACACTGCCACATTTTATGTTATTTCATAGGCTTCATAAATCTTTACAGGAAGCCTGACTTCAGTGTTTTGGGTTTTGCACTTCAGATTGCTCAGACTTGACCAGCTTGAGCTTTTAAATTGTGACATGGTCATGGCTGATGACAGTTGAAACAAGCACAGGCAAAACATAGCAAGGTCATCTTTCGTGATCGCTTTGTTTCTTTTTACAAATGCCAAGATTTTAGAATTTTTTATTTTTGTCTTTGCTTTGCTAATGGAACTGCACCACTCCTAATTCCTCTTTATCAAATATCTCAATGAAACAATTGTTTGGACCAGGTACTAGTGCCTCACCCTGTTTGGTGATTCCTACTGCGTGGGTTGACTTACTGGCACTCAAGTTTGCACGCTGAGCATTGCTGTGGCAATACCGCGCACAGCATTAGAGACAGCACTGAAACTGATCTGTTTATGCAGGTACATAATCCAGAGTCTCTAAATGCCTGTAATGCAACTGTGTGAATTCAGCGAGATACAAGAGTGGAACATACATTTATCAGAATCACAGCTGGACAGCAGCTACTTGAGCTTTTAGAGTAAATTCCACACCATGGTAGAAATTAAAGGCATGTGCATGTGAAAAGTTGGGGAAGAATGAAAAAGAATGCAGACCTCTCCCACAAAGGTGCAGAGGTGAGAAACTATTGTGTCAGAGTTTAAGTATGGGAGCGGTGGGTGCGGTCAAGTAAGTGCAAAAAACAACCACTCAATCTTGAATGCACATCACTGATTCATGTAGCAGATTATTTTCACTCGAGCAAGGGAGAACAAACTATAAGCGTAAAGCATTATTTTATACGACAGTGTTCTGGCATCACTTAAGTTTAACTCCGCCTGGGGCATTTGACTTAATAATACTTTATTCTTGAAGTGTATTCCTTTCTTTGCAGTAATCCATGCTTGAATCACTCAGGTTCTTGTAAATACTGATAACACAGATGACTTAAAATGTCTAGAATCAGTATTCAAAATGCAAAACAGTGAAAAAGCAAATAAGTCCAATGCAAATGTGTATTTAACTAGATGCACAATGTGATACATGCACTTTTAATTGTAACTACAGGAAAAGATTGTTTGAAGTGAGTGCAGTTTCATGTTGGATGCTTATAGTTGCTGTTATTATTGTTGTACATTTATTTTGCTATAACTATACTGTACTGTGCAGACTGCTAACTACTGCAGCATGCTAACAGCACACTATCAGTTAACAGAGCAGAATACTTTCTTGTTCTTCTAGAAGCAAATATTTCTCTCTAGAAAACTAGCAACATTAGGCTGGGCCATTTGTTTTGGATCGTGCCGTAAATGGCAATTGTAGATGGTAAGATTATTCGAGTCCACGAACTAGACCATGCATGGGTGCGGTGGTAGATGTGTTACTATAATAGAATGAGCACTGGTACATTCAGCTGCTCACGAATTTAGCCTGTTATTTTCAAAAGGAAGAATAATTAGGTCAAGATGGAAATACAGACTTGCCAAATATCAGATTCTTACAATGCTGTTAGGATGACTGGTTTGGAAATGATTTGTTTGGCAATGCTTCTGATGTTTTCTTGATGCCAGGGACAGGTAGTCAAACTGCTGGTGCACATCTCAGCTACATATTCTGGCCTTTTAATCGGAAATATTCTCCAATGAGTGTTTCATGAATCTCATTGCTGCTGAAAAGATTTCAGTCTTCATGAGATTTTTAGTCACTTTCTTGTGATTCCTTAAACTGATCTTGACTTTGAATGATTTAATCGTTGTTTTGATCAGCGAGGACAAAACATACAAAATGAATACTAGTGATAAAATAGCACATACGACCCTACAAGCACCATCCAAGTTTTGGTCATTTATTGATGCATTTTATTATAATGTCAGAAGTGAAAAGCTTGCAGAAAAACAAACAGGAGTGTCTACTTTTGTGTTTTGTTACACAACTTAAACAGCATTTAGGGTGGAGCCAGCTTCATCTAATTAATATATAATGACATAGTTACATTTATAGCAACCTGTATTGTATGGTCTGATCCAGTGTTTTATGTTAAGGTGTTACTGAGAAGTAATCAGTAACTGTTATGGTAAATGTAAGATGTTCCCATATAAATGTAGCAAAGGAAAAGTATGGTATGTGCAGCATAACACATGTCACACTCAAATATATTAACCTAATCCTATCTGCTAAAGAGATAGTAGATACACAGCAAATCTCTGGAGTTAAATATTCTGGAGTTAGGCATAAAAGTGCGCAAGAGTTACATTCCGGGAGTTTATTTTTCACCTTATACGATAGTCAGTGTTGGGGAGTACTCTCAAGTGGTGTAATATTTAGGTGTTCATTCACTGGGTGCTAAGGAGTCTAATTCAACACGTTGCTGATAGTGTTTGTCTGTCGACTGTTACCGTGCCCATCTGTGTTTCTCTCTTGGACTCAGACATGTAGGAAGTAAAAATACTTTATTTACTTTGGGATTTTCTGTCAGTGGTGTGACGTTATTTGCATATATTTGGTTAGATGGATGCATAAGTAAAATATAAAGTTAACTAACTAGCACTACATGTGTTTTCTGCATGTTACGCTGATTCGGTGATAGCAGCTAGGCTAACATTAGTCAAAAGTTAGCTAACTAACTTATCTTACTGTATTTGAAGATACACATTTCACATTGTCAATGAAAATGTTCATTTCTATTTCTTTTTTTAACACTAATGTTTCATTTAACGTTAGCTAACTACAGTAATATTTTGTTTAGACTCATGGTAATGGCCGTATTTAACCAAAGAGAGGTGCAGCCTGCATTGATGAGATGTTGAGGTACCATTAACATCAGTTAGTTAGTCCTGCTGCACACTGAGATATGCACACAACCCTGTCGCCAGAACTGAAAAGACAAGGACACGGCAAACATGCGGTCACATTGTCTGCTAAACCTAGCCTAGCTAAATAGATTTTAAGCAATATCTAGTGTGGACAGGCTAACTCAATGTAAGA
>VVHJ01032197.1:0-18761 GCA_015107715.1 Tylochromis polylepis
CACATTAGTATATGTGAGGGGGCAAACTCCTCAAGATGGGTGGTGATCATGGTGGCCATTTAGAAGTCGGCCATCTTGGATACAACTTTTGTTTTGTTTTTTCAATAGGAAGAGGGCCATGTGACACATCAAACTTATTGGTAATGTCACAAGAAAAACAATGGTGTGCTTGGTTTCAACGTAACTTTATTCTTTCATGAGTTATTTACAAGTTTCTGACCACTTATAAAATGTGTTCAATGTGCTGCCCATTGTGTTGGATTGTCAATGCAACCCTCTTCTCCCACTCTTCACACACTGATAGCAACACCGCAGGAGAAATGCCAGCACAGGCATCCAGTATCCGTAGTTTCAGGTGCTGCACATCTCGTATCTTCACACCATAGACAATTGCCTTCAGATGACCCCAAAGATAAAAGTCTAAGGGGGTCAGATCGGGAGACCTTGGGGGCCATTCAACTGGCCCACGACGACCAATCCACTTTCCAGGAAACTGTTCATCTAGGAATGCTCGGACCTGGCACCCATAATGTGGTGGTGCACCATCTTGCTGGAAAAACTCAGGGAACGTGCCAGCTTCAGTGCATAAAGAGGGAAACACATCATCATGTAGCAATTTCAAATATCCAGTGGCCTTGAGGTTTCCATTGATGAAGAATGGACCCACTATCGTTGTACCCCATATACCACACCAAACCATCACTTTTGTTGTTCCAACAGTCTTGGAGGGATCCATCCAATGTGGGTTAGTGTCAGACCAATAGCGGTGGTTTTGTTTGTTAACTTCACCATTCACATAAAAGTTTGCCTCATCACTGAACAAAATCTTCTGCGTGAACTGAGGGTCCTGTTCCAATTTTTGTTTTGCCCATTCTGCAAATTCTGTGCGCCGATCTGGGTCATCCTCGTTGAGATGCTGCAGTAGCTGGAGTTTGTAAGGGTGCCATTTGTGAGTAGCTAATATCCGCCGAAGGGATGTTCGACTAATGCCACTCTCCAGTGACATGCGGCGAGTGCTACGCTGTGGGCTCTTGCTGAATGAAGCTAGGACAGCCACTGATGTTTCTTCATTAGTGACAGTTTTCTTGCGTCCACATTTTGGCAAATCCAACACTGAACCAGTTTCACGAAACTTAGCAAGCAGTTTGCTGACTGTAGCATGGGAGATGGGTGGTCTCGTAGGGTGTCTTGCATTGAAATCTGCTGCAATGACCCGGTTACTGCGTTCACCAGATATCAACACGATTTCGATCCGCTCCTCACGTGTTAACCTCTTCGACATGTCAATGGCTGTGAACAAAGACAAACTTGTAAATACTCAAGAAAAAATAAAGTTACGTTGAAACCAAGCACACCATTGTTTTTCTTGTGACATTACCAATAAGTTTGATGTGTCACATGGCCCTCTTCCTATTGAAAAAACAAAAGTTGTATCCAAGATGGCCGACTTCTAAATGGCCACCATGGTCACCATCCATCTTGAGGAGTTTGCCCCCTCACATATACTAATGTGCCACAAACTGGACTATAATATCACCAACCATTCCCATGTTATTACGGTGTATCTATATAAATGGCCCACCCTGTACTTACCACTCAGCTGATGTCTTTCTGCCCAACAGCTCCTTTTCTAGACTTCCAGACTCTAACAGTTTGATCTAATGTGGGGAGTGCTCGTCCCAAGCCTCAAAGGAAGTGAGATGCAAGCAGAAGCAGAAAAACCAGCAAATTGTTTAGAAGCTGATTTCATCCTAAATAGCTAAAAATGACTAAAAATAGTCATTTAAAATCTGCTACTATGTCTGAATGTGTGGTATTGCCCCCTTCAGTTTAGGCCTAAAAAGATGTATGTTAAAAAAAAGACCACCTAAATTAAATGTAATCATTACATGCTTGTTACAAGCTACAAAAGCTATTGTTGTGTTCTTTTTCTAGAGAAGACAAATATGCTCAAATATAAATTTTCAAAATTTATCATCAAATGGTTAGAATTTCAAATTAGTTTCACATGGCGCCACGGACCTCCACCTCTCCACCGCTCCAAGAAACAAAAATAGTCTTTATATTTAACAAAGGCTACCCCAAAATGTTTCTGATGACACAATTGTGGAATTTAACATATTTGTTTAACAGGACAAGCTAAATTTCTTTATTCTCAACTATAAAACCAATCTTGATTTTAAATATTTAACAGGCCACTAATCTGGTTTATGAATGTCTTAAATTTGGCTTTCACAACAAAACTTTTATCTATCTATAGCTAAATACAATATTTTATTTTAAAAAATACTACTAAGACTCCTATTATTTCAAAAGTAATTTAACAGAAATGTTGGTTAAATGTAAAATCAGTTTGCTTAAGTTGCTAAAGCATGGCTAGATTTGACATTAACAGACACCACAGATGTTCAAAAGCAACCACAAAGCATTAGAATAAATACAGGGGTTAAGAATATACAGTTCATATGTTATAAAAGTTCATATGGCTTGAAAACAAGCCCCGCCCCCTAAAGGCTGCACCTTTCGGAAAAGTTTAGTATTGGCTCTTATCTATTAGCTGCTCATTTTTCTATTTCAAACCAACAACAGTAAATTTCACTGAGAGACTTTTATATAAGGATTTTAAAGCTGTGGGGTTCATTTTTAAGTAACATGAGCCGAGAGGCAGCAGCATCATGCACACAGAGCACCGGTGATATGAAAGCTAGACTAACACTGACTAGTTAGCAACTTCATAAACTGAGAGAAGGTGTAACCCAGTGTTAATTTAATCGTTTGATATTGTGTAATATCGAGTACATCTATTGGGTGTTTTGTTATAACATGCCCTGCAATAATTTTAAGTTTAACAATGTCACTGATTTACGACTGTTTCACGACAGTCAGTTGGGGAGTAAACTCTGGTGGGAGGGGCTATGACCTCACATGGCCTGTAGCTGTGTCAGAGCAAGCTTGTGTGAGCCAGTGGTGATACCTGTACATGCAGTAGCCTTAAAATACTCATTATTCATTCTCCTGCTAGGTAAGAATTGGTGTTTTGTATGTACATTATTTCTTTCCATATGCTATTGTGTGGTTATGTTATGATGTGATGTGTGGTTAATGATTATTAGTGTGCTAATCGCAGATAAGCTAGTAAGCATGATAATTAGCCGCCATGCTAAGTGGACTTCGGTGATCAAGTTCATATGTCACTGTTTGGAATATAAACCCATAAGGCTTGCAGTGCAAGCCTTGCACTGCTTTTAAGATGTTAGCTAAAGGGATGTTAACTGTGTCTTTTTTTAAAAGTGCAAGAAGGACCTAACTCAGTGAGCGATGTGTGTTTAGTGTATAGTAAGTTGTCATTTATGTTGTGCATTCGAACAACACTGCACTGTTGCTTAAGGGCTATGAGCTCACATGGCCTGTAGCTGTGTCAGAGCAAGCTTGTGTGAGCCAGTGGTGATACCTGTACACGTAGTGGCCTTAAAATACTCATTATTCATTCTCCTGCTAGCGGTGAAGGAGACCTTTCTGTGAGGAAGAGCCTCTGCTGTCCTGCCATCTTACTGGTGCCACTGAGGGAACGGTGGCTGCTACATATTCTTCTGGACCATCAAGTATTTGGACCAAAGTACTCACATGTTTCATATTTAGCTCTATACATTTTTTTAAAATTTATTTTGCTGGCCAGCTATTACAATTTTCTTCTTCACAAAGGTTATATAGAGACATTCTGGTTATTGTCAAAGGGACATTCTCTTATTACGGATTGAGGATGTTACGGTTTTACAACCCATGGACTGAGAAAGGACTCAATAAGTAATATGTTCACATATTCCAGGGTTAAACAGAAGTGAGTCTCAATGTGACGTTAAGTGAAGTGTTGGTAACTGATGCAAATATTTTTTTCCTTTCTCCCTGTTTAAATTCCATTCGTATAAGGGACCGTAAATTATTCTGACTACGAACATATCCACCCAGTGTTAGTTAAGTTTCCTTTAAACTACACATGTAAAGCGGATGTGAGAGAGGTTGTGATGAAGTTCTTAAGGACGTACGTGCTCCAGTCCAGAAATTTGTTTGAAATATTGGACACAGGTGGTAAAGTGCTGTCAGACCCTGAATAAATTGTCCTCTGTTGTTACAGATATTGTTTCAGTTATTCTTTGGTGAGCTTACATATTGGTTACATTAACACTTATTAATGCCACTGATTCTATGAACATCCTTTAAGTTTTAATTTCGGACTGCTTTCTGTATGAATCAGCTTCCACAGACTTCACATATTTTCCTGGCATTTCTCAAACACATGAACAAATGAAATGAAACAAACGCATTTTGTTGTTGAAACAGCTGAAGATATTGTATTTTAAAAAGAAATATACGCAGACCTACAGTGTGCTTTTATTATGAAATCTCCCCTTTGCTATCACATTTTACCATCCTGTCCTTCTTAAAAAGAGAGTGACATTTCTGTGAGATTCACTCTGCCAAAGAAATTATTCATAGTTTTCAATCAGCAGTTCGTCAGTGTTTAACAGTAATTGAATTTTGATATGGGGGCAATTATTCATCATTTAAGGTTATTTGCATTAATTTGGAATATTAATGGGTTCTTTTGGGGTGAGAGAGGAGATGAGTATTTGGTCACAGAGGAGCTACACCACTCCAGGCAGCACATGGGAGAAGTTTGCCTTAAATTCTTTCTATCAGACAGGTTCTGTAAGACGTGATTAATTATGTTAAAAGGTTGTTTTTTTTCTTCTTTAACTCGAGCTGTTATCATTTTCTAACCCTAGCTAAACTGAAATATAAGATATTTTTTAAAACCCTGAAGGCTAAGTTCTCCTTGCCTTCGGGTCCAGGTCACTCAGCACTGCTACTAACATTTCATGGCTCAAACATAGTGCAGGGATCTGCAGATTGTTCTTCCTTGAAAATAATTATTCAGAAGATGAAGTCTTTCTGGGAACAGGCCAAGAAGAGCTTAAGAAAATCATTTAGCTTTTCTCAATATTTTCTCAGAATTAGAATTGAAAATTATGGTTTTTATTAAATCTTCTGGATATTTCCCTCCAATGAAGAACATACACGTTGTCATAGTTACTATTTGCTTTCAAGCTCATGCTCAAGGATTGCTCAGCATCTACAAGATGACCTGCTATTTTTTTTTTTTAAATAGCAAAATTTGTGTCTTAGTTGCACAGGCAGTGGTTTGAGCCCTGTGTGGCTTCTCCAGACAGCCACTTTGTGTTCTTTGAATTACTTGTTCGTGCCAGTCATAACATAAGTTTCATATTACCATTATTGCACAGAAGTAAAAATGAATCCCTAAAAAAGGATGTCATAAAAATGTGAAATCTGGTTCCTTAGAGGAAGTATTTTCAACATTCAACATAAATGTTGAAAAGAAATCTTTTGTTCATACCTTTGCTCAGTGGGAGCCAGAATCTGGTCAGTAATGACCAGGAGCTGGACCTCTCCACCGTGTTTTATCTAAAAACAGACATAGCCATTATAGCATCCAGCACAGGTTTTTGAGCTTCCATTTTTGAACTACTGACTCCATTTTAACATGACACTCTATTGGGTTTGACTGACTTTTGAAGCAGCCTCAAGTGCCACCAAGAGGAACTGCAGCGTTTCACAGCACTTCTGCCTTGGTTTAATTTTTCAGCTCTGCAGTTGCCCCTTGAATAAACTGAGTTAAGATGTGTTGCTTAGCACACCCTTCTGGTAATATGTGGTTATAACAAAAGTCAAATGCTTTTCGGCATTCTGTTTTGTGTTACTGAATTCATTATAGTAGTAATTTTTAATTCCAGCACCACCAATACATTTGCTTTCAGCACAGAGGTATGTTTTAAGTTTTGCAGAAAACTTAGCATGGCTGTAGACCTGTAGACTCTCTCTCTGTCGCTTTTTCGATTTGCCTCCAAATCGCAGATGATAAGAGGCAATCCTATGGTGCTACATTTTCCCCTCAAATTTCAAGTGTAATGAGATTTTTGGGACTGGACACACAGCAAGGTTACAGTATAAGGACAGCAGCTGTGAGGGTGTGAGATAAGAACAGATTGGCTCAGTGATAGAGGAGACAAGACGGTTTCAGTCTGGAATAGCTGATTTTCTGATTCAGAGCTCTTTGATTGTTTTGACAACCTGCTAAGATATTCAGGAGAAGGACCGCTACAGCTCATGAAATTTGCAGGTCCTGATTGACTGTAGAATATTTTCATAGAGGCCATCCATATGTATGGTATGTGTGTGTGTGTGTGTGTGTGTGTTGGCATGTGTGGAGTGGTTTTAGCTGAGCTGGAGGTGGAGGACTTGGATTTCTTTCTCAGCTGGTCTCTTATAGGATTTTAAGGATGGGAAGACTTCTCCATCCATCAGGCACTCTCTCACATCAAGCAGACACACAGATTTTGTATCTTGTTTTTTTAAAGACACCTCTGTCTGGTTATACCTGACTTTACTTGGTCTTTGCACATTGTGACAAGACCCCAGAGGCTTTTCCACAAGTGTGAATTTACTTAATGACCACACTGGGCTCTAGTAGGATTCTATAGAAGCCAAGAAGCCATGAGTCCCAGTCTTCAAATACCACCACAGAAGCTTACAAAATGAAAAATCTAAGTGTAATTATAAATGTGTTTCCCAGTTCAAAAGTTTACATTGTGGCAAATTTATTGCAAAGCCAGGTGATTAGTAATTTGAAAGCCACAAACGTCACAAAATAACCCCCAAACAAACAAAAAACAACACAAAAAACTATAAACATAACATTGATTAAGAGATGATTGTAAATACCTACTTTATTAAGGTAAACTTCTTAGCAAATAATTGTATTTTTATACTTCCAGTAGTTTATGTCTAATAGTCAGAGATGAAATAATGAAGTACAAATACTGCACTTCCGCAATGATGTGGAACAGCGTTTTAGTGCAGATGTCTGTTAGTTGTGGTTGCAGCATTTTAGCACTTAAATAGCACTACAGAAGAGGTACAAGCATAAAGGGAGTAACATTTTTAAAGTGGGAGGTAATGTCAAATGCAAAATGTCTAACTGATCAACAAATATCGGCAAACACACTTCACACACACACACACGATGTGTGCAGTTTGTCACACATCATGTCTGCTAGTTAAAGTTACGGCTGCTGTGTTTCCCAGGGAGAAAAAAGAATGTGAGATTTCTAAATATAAAGAAAGACAGGGCAGGAGAAGAAAAGGGGAAATTATTTATAAAGGTAAGCACTGTTCAGTGACATCTGATAAACTATGAATTTAAAGCTTACATGTAATGTCCTAATTGATTTAAAAGTTTTTTGAACATGTATTAGAGCTACACATGATATGTTGCTGAAGGTTTTTTTTTTTTTATATTGTCAAATGTTTCAAAACAAGTCGAAGTATTTGAACTCTGTGTTACAGATAAGTTGCATGAATATACTAGGCAGTTTAGTGCAGGCCAAACACGTTAGTTTGCACTGTACTGTACTTTGTACTTCGGTTGCATTATGCTGGACTAGTACAGAGAAGCTGTGGTGTTCATAGTCAGTGTTAGTTTACGGTAGGAGTAGCAGGCATAAAATCTGAATGTAAGCTGATGATGCTGATTAGAGTCACTCACTGAATTTCACCTTTATACTAGTTTTATACTAGGGTCTGGAAAGCAGTCATGATATAGCTCATGTATTGCCAGCTTATATTTTGTTAAATTCAGTTGGCTAAATCCACAAAAGAGCAGAAAATCTCAGAATAGTAGCAGCACACGTTAGCTGATGACAGCCTGCATACAAAGAAAAGCTGCTGGAGCTCACAATAGAAATTATTGCGAGTTATTTCTAATTGATTTTTTCCCCAGTATGCACCACTACAGCTAAACTTGGGGTTTCACCTGGCAAATCCAATTTTAACACCTAACTGTGCTCATTTGTGTGTTTAGGGAGGCAAAGTCATTCATCTAAAATGTAGGGAATAGGAAATAGAGATATTTTTTAGTTTCATTGAATCAGTATTTAAGCTTTTACCAGAGTATTTTTAACACCAGTATATATATATTTCTGTGTAAGTGAAGAATTCACTTTTGCCATTCCTGCCAATATTATCACCTTCTTCTTCAGCTGGAACTGAGCTGTACCGATAATATACTCCTCTCTAATCATGTTCATTCTGATTAGTACAAACAAAAATCTTAGCATCAACAGCGCCACCTCCTGTCTTTTTGTCAGTGCCACCATCTCTAAACCATACATCATAGCAGGTCTGACTACCATCTTGTAAACCTTCCCTTTCACGCTCTCTGCTATCCTTATCTCACAAGTCACCCCTGATGCTCGTCACCACCCACCCCACTCTTCCTGCACTTTCTTCTTCACCTCTCTCCTGTAAAGATTTTCCTGTTGAGTCTATGAGCTCTGCCACTCATTTCAGGTCATGTTGAGTCCATTTTGTAAATTCTGGCCATTCTAAGTTTACGAATGGAATATTTAGTCTTCTGCTGCTTCAAGCTTTGATGTGTGGTGCATTCAGAGATGCTGTTCTGGATACTTTGGTTGTAATGATTGCCACCAACAAGATCCCGGAGAACTTGCTGGATATTTCCTCTTTTACCAAACATTATCTGTCAACCATAGAGATGGTTGTATGGAAAAATCCCAATAGACATTGGTGAGTGCTCAAGCATCCCAAAATTAAATATGTAGCACCCTTAAAAATAACATCGTCTTCTAATATCATCTTTTCCCAACTTCTCCACTGGAGACAGTGTAGGTTACAACGAAAATAAGTCTAGTTTTGGTTATATATATTTATTCTATAAATAGCATCAAAAACGTTAGCTAATGCAGGCTAGAGTGTATTAGCTAATTTTAGCTTTCTGAGCTATAAGTCTGCTGGTATATCACTAGTTGCAAACCAAGGAGCAGATTTATTTTGTTAGCTTCCTGTTCTGCTCGAATTGGGCTTCATTTTTTGCTTATATTGTACCAGCGATCAAGTCAGAGGGATGTTACCTGTCAGTGGCTAGCAACAGTCCAGTTCAGTAAGAATATTTTTATGAAGTGTTTACAAATCAGCCTTTTATTGGGTGGTAAATTCTGTTTCACTGTTAAATTTTCCCTTTGATGACAGCACAAAGCTTGAAAGAGGAGGACTGAGAAGGTTAGAAGAGAGCTGAATGACAGCAAAAGGAGAGAGAGCAAAAAGAAACAGGTACGAGTAGAGTCAAAGTCAACAAAATTATAAAAATATAATCATTTCACACCCTCAACCAAACATATGAATTGATATGAATGGTAGCATTTAACAGGATCCATTTCATTGTAAACATGGCTTGAACAGGATGGTTTCCATTATGTTCAAGTGACAGACTACAAATCTATTCTTTGCCCCTGTATCTGGATATCTGATATCCTGTGTTAATTCTGTACATTAAAGGGAGGATTTATATGAAATAGAAAACTTTAATGTGAAAGAAATTCTATTACTTGTTTGCATTTTGTCCAGATGTAGTGGCAGTGTATGTGTGTGTATTTAAAAAAATAAATAAATTAATAATTTAATGTTATATTGAAAACTGTGATTATTCGTTTTGAAACATTCTTAGACACTACAGTAGGTCATCCAACTAATTAGATTGCTTTTGAATATTTGTAACATTTTAATGTGTACCCAGTTGAATTTAGGTTTGCAAAGGTGAAAGGGATTGAATATGTTTGCAAGCAGCATATTCCATTAATATTATTAGCAAGACACTGTATGTATGACATTATGATTAAGGGCTGAGACTTCCTAAAGGTTTGATCCTAGCAGTTCCTGATCCGAGATCAGTAGTTTCTTCAATACTCAAACCACCTCATCTGGCACCAACAACCACACCATGTTCAAAGTCACTTAACTCACCTTTCCTGGCAGATTGATTGGTTGACAGATATTTGTGTTAATCAGGAGTTGAACAGGTGTACCCAATAAAATGAGTGTTTTGATTTAATCAGAGCCAAGATTCTTTATTTGTCGCATGCATAGTCAAACAAGTACAACACACAGTGAAATGTGTTGCGAACTGCGCCTTAACTGTGCAAAACATTATAAACAATAAGTAAAGTTAAATTAAATTAATCAGGCTTCTAATGTTTAGTTATTGTATCTGAACCATCATGTGAGTGTGTTCTGTCTTAAATGCTTAATGCAATGAGCAAAATCAGTTTCCCTATAAGAAAAAACTGAAGGATATAATTGTCCATCCACTCACTTCTGCTTATTGAACTCAGGACCTTCTTGCTGTGAAGCACAGGGCTAACCACCATGCCACCGTGCTGCCCATTGACATAATTGTCATTTTATCAAACATTTGCATACATTATTAATAATATATGTGCAAATGACAAAATAAGGGCTTTTTCATCAAGATGCAGGTGTAAATAATAATTTTAGTCATTTGACTCCATTCATACCTTGAGGGCCTTCTATTGCAACCCCAGTTGAACTGCAACCAATGTTGGGTATAATAGGATTAAGAGAATCCTGTTGATCTTCCAGATCAACTCTGAATGCATGTTAGCATACATACATGCTAAAATTATAGCAAGGAAAACGGAGGCCTGTTGGTAATGGTAGTGGTGGTATAAATTCACTACAGTCTTTCGCGTTTATCATTATAGTAACAAAAACATCTGTACACACTTTGATGGCAGTGATCTGAAAGTTGCCATGCTCTTGCACTGGAGTCTGAAAAGTTACCCATGCCATATTGCAAAAACTCCCAATTTCCCAGAAAAAAACCTACTGGGCTCTGTGCCCTGTTTCTTTTACTTCTTCTGAGTTTCTGCCATCAAGTATTCAGTAGCTGACTTTGTGAAGTCAGAACGATTCATTTCCACATCTTAAATCTGCCATCCACTCACCAAATCCACCCAGAGAAATCCCACTGACTTCACTGACTGAAAGATGTTGGCTAATATGCAGATCAGGGGCTGGAGCAGACACTTTCCCCTCCTTTAACTTTTCTCTTTTAATGTATCACCTTGAAATCCACAGGGCATCCTCCCAGGAGTCCCTTTGTCTATGAATGCTAATGGGATCTCTCTATGTTAATAATAAATAGCTGCTGATAAAATAATAAATTTCTAATGTCCCTCTCAGACCTTATTCCTGCTCCTCCATCTCAGATTAGTTTATCAGGGCTTTGCTGCCCCCCCCAAACACTTTGAGCTTAATTATTTAAAAAGCCTGAAAAATTAATATCCTTCTTTTTTTGGGGTGCAAAAGCCATCATTCAGCCTGTGAAAATTTGGGAAAAAGCAGAGGGGGATGAAATATTAAGTAGCGCAGAGGCCCTTCAATTATTTTTAAGATGCACGAATGTTAAAAAACACATGCAGCATTTTCGAGGCAGAATTATTCTTATAGCAATATAATATGGCATTGTTAATTATTTAGGGGTAAATCTCCCTGCTGAGATTTTACACATTTAAGTTTAATCACCTTTAGGGAATTTGGATACAATTGCTCATTTATTTTGTTCACCCTCAAGCTATAAAATTAAGTATAAAAAATATATATTTTATGCTGCAAATATTAAAAAAGTGGCCATATGGGAACGCATCCTAGTGGCTTCCAGTCTTTTCACTAGCTTTTCTTTTGGATGGTCAGACATTGGAACGCTGTTGCCATCCCCTCTCATTAATGTTTAACAGACAACAAAACGTATAAAAAAGATGTTTCCGTTCTCGTCTGTAATTCAAGCATTCGTCTGCCTCTATCCTATCCCCAGTATCGCTCCTTCACAGCACAAATGCTTTTGTTTGCTGGCTATCATTGTGCTGTATTATTTAGAGGGAGAACAACAGAAAGCCTTTCGCCATCTTCTTCTCCTTTTCTTAGTTCATTTGAACACTGGCTCCTCAGGCCTGTCAGTGCATCTACCACTGGGATCAATTTCACCACTGCAAACCCGTTAGAGCAGATCAGATGGGAGGTACACGCTTAAAAACGCCCTCGCTATCTTTGGTACTGGCCCTCTGAGGGTGAAATCTTCTGAGGGAGCTTTCCTCTCGCGGAAAGAGAGGAAAAAAAAACTTTTAGGAGAAGAGGTTCTAGATTAATAACAGTTTAAAACTCCTTGATGTAATTGAAAAGAACATAAATGGCAATGAGAGTTAAATGATGGGCTTGGAGACGTATTTGAGTCTCAAATTAATTTTAATGGCTTCGTGACATGCCCAGAGGTTCTGGGTCAGTTTTTTTTCTTTTTTTCTCCTTCTGTCTTCTCCTCTGTCCCTATTTTACGTACTATTTAACTAAAGAACACAGAACTGAAAAGAGCTGAAGATAAAACTTTAGAATGAAATATGGAACATAATTGGTATGAAAAGTCAAAAGACGTATTAAATGTCATTTTATGTCATTCTTTTGCAAATCTTTTGGTGTTTGGTGTCCAAACACCAAAAGATTTGCAAAAGAATGACATAGAATCTGAGAAAGGAATCAGGATCAAATTTGTGTCAGTACATCTTAACAAATACAGTAAAATGATACAATAGGGCTACATTTGATTGCAACATCCTTGCCTTTCATTGACTTGTCTGTCTCTTCTGTGGACACCTTTTCCAATTTCTCTGCGTCAGTTTTTAGTTTCAGTTCTTTCTTAAAGAGACAGGTCAATCGACTGCAAGTGCAACTAGTGGTAAGGCTAATTTCACCCAGCACCTTCTTTTACCTTCAAATTTAATGGAAGGGAAAAGCCTTTTTAATTTTTGTTTGGCTGTTTTGAATTACAAATGCCACATGCTGTGATGCAAACATGTAAGAAATCTACCAAAATGTCCTTGGGCATGATATTAAACCCCAAGTTGCTCTCTGATTTGTCCATCGGAGGATGAATGTTTGTGAATGTTATAAAAGCACTTGTGTGAGTAGGGGAATGAGACATGTAGTATAAAAAGCTTTGAGTGCTCTAGTAGAAAAGAACCAGCTGATTTACCATCTCAGGAGGACGTTTCTTTGCAGCCACCTTGAGTCCAGTGCTGGTGAATCCAAAGATGTAGATGAGTCAGATTCATGTCCTCAGACTAACAGTACTTTATTTGCTTTAGGTTGTGGTCAAGTAAGATAACATTAAGCTGTACTTTTTATTCTTTATCCAGATCTGCATTAATTGTTACAACAACAACAACTATCTTCCTGTTTAAAATAAAACTGTATAAGATATCCAACCATTATCCAACCCTGTGATGCTTTCGGTCTTTAGACTGTCATGGCAGAAACTCCAGCTTTGATCAGTGTTGTTGTTGAAATGCTAATAAATATTAACGGCACTGTCAGCATACTTTTTATAGTTTTTCGTTTTAATTTCAGCACCCATTTGATTGTTTAAGTCTTAAGTTACCCAGAGATTGTGGGATATCATAGGAACATAACAACATAGATTGACTGATAAATCAACATTTTTTGGGGTTTTTTAAATCCAACAGATGTCTTGACTCCTCCTTAGGGACAGGGTGAGGAGCTTGGTCCTTCAAGAGGGATTCAGAGTAGAGTTGCTACTCGTCATCAAAAGGAGCCAGTTGAAGTAGTTACAGCATCTGACCAGGATGCCTCCTGGGCGCCTCCTAGCTGAAGTGTTTTGAGCATGTCCTACCAGGAGGAAGCCTCAGGGCAGAGTCGGGACGTTGGGATTACATCTCTCAGCTGGCTTGGGAACACCTCGGTGTTCCCCCTGGAAAAGATGAATTAGATGGCTAGGGAGGGAAGACTGGGTGTCTGTATAAACTGCTGCCCCTGTTACCAGGATCCTGATGAGTGGGAGAAGATGGATGGATGGATGGATGGATGGATGGATGGATGGATGGATGGTTGGATGGATGATATGTTCTTAAGATTTTACACACATAACCCATTTTAACATGTTAAATCCTATAGTCCCATGACTAATGGACGCAGTTTATCTGGTCAGGGCAAAGATGCTGCTTTGTCAGCCTCTGCATCATCCCTCAGACAGACTCCTCCTCATCCCTCTCTGCCCTTTTTCCATAAGACTGTGTAGCAGGCAGAACATATGACACTATCACCTACATTATTTTCACATCGGCCATCAGGTTGACTTTGTAAAAAAATAAAAAATCCACTTAGTCGGACGTGTGCATTTTTTCATTCTCACACACAACTCCGCCAGGTAATACTGAGAAAGCTTCAGGTCTACATGCATGTGAAAACAGCTATGGACGAATTTGGTGGACTTAAATACTTTTTGCTCTTTCACAAAAATGAAAAGGCATGGAGCACTGTAATAAACCACTGATCACAAAATAACGCCCTCAGACCTGATGTGTGAGGTTACTTTAATCATCGGTAGGACTTGAGCATGCTTCCGTCCACCTTTGAGGGCAATCAACAATGAAAATAATTGCTAACTGTCATTTCGAATGAGTAGGTCCAGCCTCTGAAAGGTCACATGTCCTATCTTTGTGAATACAATCCATTCTCTTGGATTAGATGTAGGTAAAAATAAGAGTTTGGTTTAAAAAAAAAAGAAGAAAACTTTCAGTATCATGTGGACAACAATAAAGACATTAGCTGCCTGCCATAGTGAGACACATCTCAGTCATAGCTGATGTATTTTAACACAAACCATTTTTTTCTCAACCTAAAGAAATGCTTTCAGTGCTTAAATCTAACCTGACCAAAGTGCCAGCAAAACTGAAATTACAAACAACTATTTCTGCGTACTTCTACATGTCTTGCAAACATCTGCACCATCTGGTGGCTTCTGTAAAGCTGCAACTACTGTACAGACCAACTCTTTAGCATTATTAATAACCGTTTAACAACAAATAACAGCGTTACCAAATAATATTACGACATTGTTTAAAAGTGTATTGTTTGAATAATATGTGCACATTCCTGATAGTATCAATAATGGTGATTAGCTGCTATTTTAATAAAATATTAAAGTGTCTTGAAGTATATTCTAATAAAGTATATGTACCACTATTATTTATCATGTAGTTTCACTGGTCCGGCCCACTTAAGATCACAGTGGCCTGTATGTGGCCCACGATATAAAATGAGTTTGACATCCCTGGTGTGGGTTCATGTCAATCATGCCAGTCAGTCACATAGCTAAATTTATCAGATTATATTGTGAAAATAACTTTGGCACGTGTGTATTGTGGTGTGTGGTGTTGGTCCGCTAATTACCAAATTCCCATCTTGAATAGCACATACAGACAAACAGCAGCTTTTAATAAATAAAAACCTGAATTGAATAGAAACTAATCTTAATAAAACATTACATTTAATTGGAAACTCAGCTCATATTGTTAAAATATTGATATAAAACAGTAGCTGTACCAATAACATAGTAAGAAAAAGATCTCACATTCTTTCATGGGAGATCTGCAGAGATAAAACAGGTGAGAAAGCACCACAATTTCCTGGACAGAAACTTCCAGTTTCTGATGCAGAGGGACTGTACTGAGCAAACAAAGACAAATGCTGTCTCACTGGTCAAATCTGACCCATAGATGGATGAACGATGACATTATTTCTAAGCAGAATAGAGGCGCAGTCAGACAGTCTCTTACAAAATGAGAAATATTGATCGGGTTATTGCCATGAAGAACTTGAATGTGTGTATAAAGTGTACAAAGTGCTTGTAGTCTAAAGCGCTTTGAGTAGTCATTAAGATTAGAAAACCACTATATAAATATCAGTCCATTTCTATGTATTAATTTTTGATTTTGTGTGTGTGTGTGTGTGTGTGTGTTTGTTCTGACAGATGGTTTTGTGAACAGATGGTCATATGATGTCCAATCCACACACAAAGACTAGCATTAGTAGTAGTAGTAAAAATACAAGCAACACTTTTAACACGTTTACATACATATAAAATCTGTTCTCTGGTGATTTTTGGGAAGTTTTTTTTGGGGGGGCACTTCCACATTGGCTTTATTTTTCCAACCTGGAAGCAGCATTGGATTGATGGATAGAAACTACATTCATGTTTTATACTGTCATGATTATAAATCTGTGATCCAAGCAGGTCACTGTTTAATGAGTTAGCTCAGCAGGATCAAAAATAGAGCCTGCTGAGCTAACTCAGAGCAGGAGGTTTGAATTGTGTCTGAGACACCATTGTGACATTTTTTTTCTTTAGTCTTTTTTTGCTGTTTATTTTGTTTTGTTGTAGTCAATACAAAAATTATATGCAACAATTCTTGAACACTAGCTTCCTCTTGACTGAATGATTAACAATGACTTTCAAATGATGTTCAAAGAGTACATTGTGCCATATCTTGATGTTTCATTTTTAAACTATTTTTCAACCAGGACTAGACATCAAATATTACACCCAAACATCAGATATGTGCAAAAAAACACTCTCATCACATTAATAGATGAAGCAAAAATTTAAAAAAAACATCCTTTATGATTGCAGCATTCTGAGTATAGTTCTTTTTAAAGGTGACATTATGCTTTTCAGTATTCTGTGATATACTGTTACAGTGGTGATTAAACATGGGCAATTAAACAAAATCAGTGTGTGTATATATATATATATATACACACACACACACACACACACACGTGTATGTGTATATATATGTATGTATGTCGAATGTATGGAATGCCATAACCAAATTGCCGACATAGTGTACAGGAGGATCTGTGCCGAGTGTGGCCTAGAAGTCCCGAAGTCAAAATGGAGACGCCTCCTAATGTAGTCGAGAATGACCATGCTAAGATCCTGTGGGACTTCCAGATACAGACAGACAAGCGCACATATCTCACATATCACATAATAGTTTGTTTCAAACAACAAGAATGACAATAATAATTATAATAATGAACAACAAACAGTATATATAAACACGTACAAACATACATTTTTAAATACAACACAATGCACAAACAATTGTGTGAATCATACCTTGAAGTAGGTAGCAAAGAAACTTAAGTAAACAAAAGTAAGGAAATTTGTGTTTGATTGATTATTTCTTTGGTGTATACAATAAAACTCATACCATTGGAAAGCCCATTTATTTCCCTTTAAATTGTGTCACATTTGTAAGGAAAATGCATTTGTGGGTTGTCCACATTAAAAACTTGCCAAATGTTCTCTGCCAATGCCAACCAACTCATTCTGTTATTCACTTTGTTTTGAGCTGCTGTCAGCCTCGGTGCTGATAATCAGGTGCTTGATTAACAGGTGATTAGGAGCACCTGTGAGCATAGACCCTGCTACAGCAATCTGTTGGTGTCTACTCCAAGCATACAATACTTGACTGATCTGGATAGGGTCTGTGACACTGGGGAACTTCAAGCTGTTTAGCAAAACCACATTGCAGAAAAATTTGAGTGAGCCCTAGCACCATCTCCAAATTGAAGGCCAAGTTCCATGTCAGGGACTGGCTGTGAAGTGGGCCACAAGAAGACTGTTTCCTCACCCTGTCAGCACTTAGGAACTGTAGGCAGCCTTCTACACATTTGCAGTCAAGGTTTTCAGGACAATATGGCTGACGAGTCTCTACACAGACAATCTGGAACAGACAGCAGCAATCTCCAGTCTCGTAGGGCTGTCAAGAGGCCTGCCATCAGTGCCATTCACCATCAGATACCTTTGCACTGAACATATGGAGGAACGTTATGTCCAGCGATGAGTCCAGATTCTGTCAATGGAAGTCGGATCGTAAGGTCAAAGTATGGAAAAAATGCAGAGAATGCTAAGCTGATTGCTGCACTGACAGGCTAACAGCTTTTTGTGAAGGCAGTGTGATGGTGTGGGGTGGAAACTCCCTCACTGGAAAAACAAGGCTTTTTCATCACCGTCATCATTGGAGGCAATCTAAATGCAGAGAGATATCGAGATGAGATTCTGGAACCAGTAGCAATCCAATATTTCTACAGTCTGGGACCAAACTCTATTCTCAGCGACTACAACACTCTCTGTAACAGGGTGGGGTTTATTAGGGACTAACTTTATTTAAGGAAAAGCTGACTTATAAAAATTAAACAACATTTAGAACAAACCACTTATTCAGTTGACTTAATTAAGTGAAAAGGCGGTGACAAGTGAGAAATGTAAAGCTGCTCTAGTAGTGTGCAAGAATAACAATAGGAAGCTGGGAGTGAGAATCAAAGGTCCCCTTTAAACCATATAGTTGGACCCTCTAGTCTAAAGACACTAACTGGGAGAACAAGCACTATCTGCTGTTTATCTCAATAGACCAACCCTAAAAACCCACATTGTTATAGGACACAGAAGCAGGTATTAATTTGCATTTACATTTGCAGATTTTCTTTAAATTTGGGTGTAATTTGCATTAAACTTCAATGAAAACCTGCCTGTTGTTTGCTGTTACCACAGAAATTTACATCATCTAAAAAAATCATTTTCATATCATTTTTCAGAACAGCGCTGCCCTATGTATTGTAGAAATATATTAGTCATGAAAGGACAGTGAGCTGCATAAAGAAAGGGGAGGACAGAAACAGGAAAGGAAGCACAGACAGAAGGAAAAACATACAGAAATATGTTTTAAACATTAGGAGTGCTGCACCAGTGATGAACCATTGATGAGCTGTGGGTACTGTTACTGCGAATGTGTAATGTGTTTTACTGTATGTACACACACACACACACACACACACACAACCTCTAATCCCAACAGACCCCGGGGCCTTGCTCTAAGGCCCCTCAACTGGGTGACAACAAACCTGCCTGTCTGATTTATGGAAATGCAGATGGAATTTTTATTACACCTCCTCAA
>VVHJ01032198.1:0-10479 GCA_015107715.1 Tylochromis polylepis
TGGTTGGGGGGCCCCCCCCCCCCCCCCCCCCCCCCCGCACACCCCTCCTGTCAGTGTGTATAAGGATCAATCATTATGGAATGCAATTCACAGTGTAAGTGCTGCAGTCTCTAAGCTTAGCGTGATATGATATTTTCTCTAAATTGAAAAGAATTTGCTTCATCGTCCTCATTTATCTAAGGTTACGCTTAATGCAAACAGTTTAAAAGAGCAAAAGCTCGGAGATGGAGGAATCACTAAAAGGGTCATTTTTTTATTTGATATTTGTCAAGATATACATCTTATCTAAAAGACTCGTGGGAGACTCATGCAGTCTGAATACTGGAGTCACGGTGATTCATTGACTATCCTGCTGATAATTTTCTTTTTGTGGATGTCTGAATCTTGTGGGATAATTTTCACTGGACTTTTTTTTTTGTTTTACACTAGACAAATTTTATGCGCTATATTTGTTAAACAAAGCACCATGTCCGTCTTTAGGGGCTACATTTGTATTTGGGAGGTATGGTTTCTTAAATAATGTAATGGGTTTTCAATTTGACACAGTCCATTTTAATTATGGGAGAATTATCTTAAGTAGCCCCAAAAGACAAAATCTAAATGGAGGTGTTAAATTAGGCAAATGGGAGAGCAAATTAAATGGTTCTTGACTTCTCACTAGTCATTATCCACACCGACGCTGCCACTCTACAAATATCCATCCTTGACCCTGGATTACACCCTCATCACGCCGTTCGCTCATCCCTCCTCATGCTGTTCGACCATCATTCACTAAAATGAGCGCTGCTTGTCTTTTGTGGAGTGACTTCATGGGTTGTACGTCTTGTTTTTTCCACAAATCCAAGAGCAAAGTGTGTCTCTGTGATTGTTTTTGAGTGTGACATAATTTACTAGTTGGCTTACGATTGATTTTCCTATGATAAACATCATCCCTAACCCCCTTGCCTCTATCTAATGTGCTCCCTTTCAGGTTTATTGATGAGGACACCTTTCCCAAAAGAGCGTCTTATCATTTAAGCAATTGATCACAGGTCAGGGGTCAAAATGAAATTATCTGGAGTGTATTAAATTAGCAGTGTGTCCTAAAGGATGTGAACTACCGGCTGGTTTCTGCTGGTGTATTAACAAGGTAGACGTGTGGGCAGTCTGGGTCAGCGGGGTAATTGGATTACAAAGGAACACATATTGTCAACATTATGTCTACATGGATCCTCAATGGGATGTTCTGCTCAAGGGCACCATAAACTGCCTTTCTCAGCTCACTGAGGCAATGTTCACATGAGTGTGAATGCTTTTTTCCCCACTTTGTCTGGTCTTTGAGGATCTAAAGGATGCAAGCATAAAGAAAAGACTTTCCTATATCCACTTATTTGTTCCATTTTAGCACAGGAAGTCAATAAAGGAGTCTTAAACCCTTTAAATGCCATCATGCATATACATACATCTCACTAGATGGCACTGTTCCCACTTTCCCTAAGAAGCCACTCTGGCAGGTGAAGAGCGTCCCTATAGTCTTAAAAGGCTTCTTTATCTTGTTCTGCATTTTCCCATCCAAGCAAATCTTCTGTGAAAACCAAGAGCGGGGTAGATCAAATGTTTGTAAGTAAGGGTGCTTGCAAATGTTTGATTCTGTGTTATCAGATCACAGTAAAGGGCCTTTGGAATTAGAGGATTTAAGATAATAGTACTCAATTTCCATAACAATAAAGCAAGCAACAACACTTAGAGGACAAACGTGTGACTTTTTTAAAAGTGTGTGTGTGTGTGTGTTTTGGATGGGGACATTTTAAAAACCTGCTGTGTGACTTAAGCTGATCCACCCGGCAACAAATAAACAAGATTTTTAAATTTAACCACAGGTAAGAGTCATGAGATGCAAACCAAAACATCTGCTATGTAGTAACACAACAAACAGCAGCCCAGACAAGCAGAGAGGTGTGAGTAAAGGAACCACAGGGAAAGAGCGAGAGAGAGAGAGAGAGAGAGAGAGAGGGGATGATGGCAGCGGTGGTGGTGTGGATCACTGCTTATGTCACAAACAACCTTTTGCTTTGCCTGACATCATGGGGGACTCACTATCTGCATGGCTGGAAGGCACGCGGGGAGAGAGGGAGAGCAAACAATGCACACCTCGGTGCTCCATGGTGCTTTGTCGTGTTTGAGCAATACACCACACCTGCTCCACTCTTGTGGGGCATGAAAGAGATAAATAGCAAGAGAGGGGATGTTTACAAGGACATCTCCAAAAAAGCCAGGTGACTTTTTTTTTTTCCCACTATAGAGAGCATCTGCCAGCCATACTCTTGAGGACTGTTGGAGATGTACAAGCTGGTCATGTTCACTTGAATTCCTGAGCACTACAGAAATCCAATTTCCCTCACTAGATCCATACCACTAGAGTGTTGAGGGACAAGGGGCTTAGAAACTTAAAATATTATTTCTTGAAAAGTCTTGGAACGTGATGGTGGATTAGCTTGATGTTGTGAAGTTTTTCCTCTTTAATGGCTTAGCGTGGAGCAGCACCTAGCATAAATCAGGTACACGGCACAACCTTTTCACGCAATTTACAAATTTTCATACACCGTACACAAATCTCTATCTGTCAGATTCAAGAAAATAGTCAGACATGTGTCCACGCATGAAGATAAAAGACCTGCAAATTTCACATGTCATTAATATGTTCCCCATGTACTGCATATATGGATATCCTCACCTACCTGTTTATACCACTCTGCAGACCAGACTGCATACACAGCATTTTACTCATTCACACACATACATCTCTGCCCTCCTTTGGGATTATCATGCTTGACGCCTATCAGACTGAATGGCTGGTTTCACACTGACAGAGTGAAGCGCTCTGTCTCAGTCTGCTTCTGAGAAACACTGAATCTCTCTCCACCCTGCTCTCACACTCCAATCCCTTTTTTCCACTCTGTGTATGTAAATCTCTGCCTAAGTGTTAGTGCAGAGGGAGCGAGAGAGAGAAAGATGGCTCGGAAGGCAGAGGCTGCAAAAAGGAGTATTGCTTATGTAAAAGAAGCCAAATTCAGGTCAGACTGTAGATTCTTCATTAAGTATGTTTCTCTTGATTTGCATGTGGACTTAAGTAGATTCAGTAACAGAATGGCAGATCTAATGTATACCAAAGATCTGCACTATATCGATTGTTCATTTGAAAATTGAAATTAACTGAACTCCTATGGATCCGCCACCTGAAGGTGAAGCCATAGAGTTAAGAGCAGAGTGGATCAGGCAACGGGAGACCTTGGAAGTCCTCTACCTTACAGAAACTGGCTATTGGGACATAGATTGTCACCTCTCTGGTGGGCAAGGAGCCCGAGCTCCTCCTGAGGCTGAATGATACCGCCTCCAGCTGGGCTTGCCTCAATACACAGCTTGGGTTCTGGAACCAGTCTGCTGAAGAGGGGTTGCACACTGTTCCACTCTGGAGTTGCTCATGTTGAGAATTGTCAGGCTGGGGTGAGTATACTTATACCCCCATCAACTGGTGTCTGCAAACTGGGGGTTTCCCCAGTGGATCAGAAGGTTTTTCTGTGCCTGTGCCGTCATCTGTGCATAGGTACAGAACAATGCTTCAGTGCACCCACTCTTCCTGGAGTCACTGAGTGGGTTGCACCAAAGTGCCCCATCTGGGGACTCCATTGTCCATTCTCCATTGCCAAGGGAACCATCATGTGTGCAAAGGCAGTGTTACCTGGAGGGGTGTGACCACGAGCAAAAGCCTGCAAGACCTGAACCTTACACTTTGTCCATAGTGAGCACCGTCTTCAGACATGACCGTAATTTCACATAAGGACATAAGGCACCAGAACTGAAGGCGGTGGCACTCCACCACCTTCTGTAAATGCTTTCACTTCAGGTTAAAAAGCAGATAAATAAATAAATAAAAATTTAAAATAAATATATACAATAGTGCCTACAATAAACTTAGAGTTAAAGACTCTTTAAAAGAGGACTTTATAAACTAATGGGTAAAGTTACTGTCACTATTCAGGCTGACACTTTGTCCCCCTGATTTCTATCTTCTTGAGGCAACCACAATGAATGGCCTTTATTTTACCTCTCAGACCATCAGCTGATTTCCTCACACTTCCATTTAACAGCCTGTTATCACAAAGGAGGTCCTCAATTAGAAAAAAAAAATTGTTCTGGGTTTCCTCTAGGTGTCCAAGTCCTTATTTACATGGGCAGAATCCATCCAGTGTTGTTGCCTTTCTTATATTCTATATGACAGTAAAATTATATTCGCATTTCTTCACCCCAGACGTGGCACAGCAGCAATGAGACAAAAATGTAGTACTACTAAGGGAACAACACTGAAATCTGATCAAGAGTGGAAACGTAAAATGCAGGCATCATATGGATCCCAGATGGAAATTTTAATGTGCGTGTGGGGCTTTTTTGTGACAAATATAATTGCTGTCACACTGAATTAGTACAGTATCATAAAGCATCTTCACCTGATTTCCTCATGGGATTGCCAGCTGCCTCCTCTGAGCGAAGGTGTGACTTAAAAGCTGTCCTCTTGGGAACTCTCCAGCATGTATTTATGTTGGTGAGATGGGGTATAACTGTGTTTATGATGCTATAAAGTCCTTTTGGCCAAAGCCCTTGCTGCCCACAGCGTGTCTTTAGGTCCATCATAAAGCTCGAATGAGCTCTGTCCTTGGAAAGGCACTGTGAATACAAGTGTCTATGTGTGCACCCTCTTGTACATGTTAAGCTGATAGTTACAGGGGCTCCAGTTCCAGCAGCTAGCTTTATGGTTCCAAGCACACAGGGTTGTGTGCATACAAAGCCACTTAAATTACAGTGAACATGCCTTAGACTCCTGTAGTCTTGTTGTAGTTTGCTTATACCAGCAATCGATTTAATGGCTTTTATACCAGCATGATGACTCTGACGGGTGAGGCATAGTTTGTCTACAAGACTGTTCTTTAGTCCCACTTAATTATAGCAGCTCTGGTCAAAATACAAAAGATTCCAGTGGTGAATTGCTCCGAACATTAAAATTAAAACCATTACTTGAAAACCATGGTAGTGGCCGTAGCCATGTAGATCTAATGGATAATGATTGTTTTGAACATACAGAGCTTACAGATGGAAAGGAACAGTCTGTGTTATGCTGCAGAGAAGACTGAAGTAATTCATTTTTATTTTCCCAGTTACATAATTGGTAGCCATTATAGACAACGTGGGCACTATTCCACTATTCCAGTAACAGCCTTCTTCCAGACCCAGAGGTTATTTGCTACTCTAAAGACAGCTTTTGGCTGAAATATCATTTTAGGAGTAACTTAAATAATTGTGTGCTAACAGGGCTTGGGGTTTTCTTTTAAATATTTACACTCCCAGCTTACTTTTAATGTCAAAAGAAAACACAACAAAGTTAATGTGAGTTAATGTGCAAGTTTTTATTTGTCTTTACAAGATAAAACACAGTGTCTACTGCTTTAATTGTTTCCCCCTTACCCTCTATTACACAGTAGATCAGCAGCAAAAAGACTTTGTTGCTGTCAGAAAGTGTATGCGTCTTCAAGATAGCATTTCAGGTTAATGACTGCTCACAGCTCACAAGCCCCAGAGTGTACACAGGAGGCACAGTGTCAAAGAGCATTTTAATGTGTGAAAGGGAGCAAATACATGGACACAGACAGAGCAGTACGAAGGGACAAATGAAATGAAAGAAAACAAGTGGCCTCCTGCTAATGTCAAGCACACTAACAACTGTCAAAAGGATTAATTGGACTCCTACGCACCTTCTCAAGCAGTTTGTTGGGAAAGTGGGCGTCTACATGCATGCGCGTCTGCACACACCGGCATGCGAGAAACCAACAGCGAGAACCATCAATCCAAATAGTCTGTCTGGATGTGTGTGTAGGTGTGTGTCACAGCGTTCTCATGTAATGTACGTCAGGCTTGCTGCAAGCAGTCAGTTTCAGGTTGGTCTCATTACCAAGGTAATTCCTCCAGAGCAACAGCTCCGTAATGGCAGGAGATGGTAATGATCCTTTAATAGCCCTCCTCATTGCCCACTGGCCAGATCCTAAAACCCGATTTGCCTACTGTGCTCCCACTGAGCTGGGAAGATGAACAGAAAACTAACCATCATTATATCTGCCATAGAAATCAAATCAGAACACCCATAATCTACTTCTCTGCTCTGTCCTTTTTGGTCTCAAATTTTAAACATTCCCTTACTCAGTCTATACATTCCTCCCCAAGCTCTCTCTTTCTTTCCCTTCAGCCTTATGTCTCTCTTGCACTCTTCCCTCCCTTCCCTCTCTTTTTTCTTGTGATTTGACTCTTTGTACCAAGGCTCAGTTTTCCATTTCTATACTTCAAAAGGCGTCAGTAGATTGGACTCTTTTATAGGCATTTGGAGGTAATGAGGGATGACACAATGTGAGCTGAGAAAACAGGGCAACCAAACCAAACCAAACCAGTGCCAGCCTCACTCAGCCGTGCATGAGTAAAAGGCTAGATGTGGAGTTAGGCTAAGGAGTAAAGTGTCTCAGTAAATGTGAGCATTTCTGTGTGCATGCGGAAGGGTCTCAAAAGGCCCAATTCAATGCTTGGGATTGATAAGGATTTTGTTATCACCCTTCAAAGTTTCAAAGAAAACAATGGTGAACAAACAAGTGTGTGTGTGTGTGTGGGCGTGTGCGTATCTGACACCCTTGTTATCTGAAGTGAGAAAATCGAGAATAAGACCAAAAGTCCGCACTAATCTCCTCCACATATGTTTGGGTTTTTCATATATCCTCGATAAGATTTATGGGGATTAGTTTGTTCCCCAAAATAGTCAAGATTGTTTAAAAATGGTGGTCTCGAGGTTCCTTTAATCTCTGAGCCATCAGTATTGTTGACATTACAGGCAGATATACTCGGGGAGAGCATTCGTTTGCTTGAATTGGGAAAAATCTTTGTCTAGGAATTGTGCTTATTTAGTTTCACAAACACAAAATAATTGATTAAAAATAAATACATGTCAGGAGGACCATCCAGATCAGCTTGTGAACATTTGTTAGTTATGTGGTTGTCCCAGGGGATAACCTCCAGGGCTGAGGTTGTGTTAAAAAAATATGCTGTATATAATGGCCACTTGAGGCTGGCTTGAAAAGTCAAACCCCACAGATTCTCATGTTAAAATGGCCAATTTAACGGCATTAAAAAAAGAAGAAGAAGAAGAAGAAGAAGAAAGAGACAAAAACCCCATCTCTAGAGCTTACATTCATAACAACTTACAATGGTTGAGCTTATCCCTTTTGATGCTGTTAAGGCTTCAAGTTAGCAACACAGGTGCTTTGATTCATAGATAGGGTGTGGGAAACAGCCATCTGAAGTTTATCTCAGCTAATTCGAGTCACTTAACTGGAACACTCCACCGTGTTTGTGCTGTTTGTTCCTTTTGAGGGCTTTTTAATGGCATTTCCCCAAAAAGTTGGTTCTGTTCATCTGGACGTAGCGTTTTCAGTGGGAGAAACATTTCGTCACTCATCCAAGTGACTTCTTCAGTCTCAGCTGACTGCAGGTTTCCCCAACCTTATAAACAGTACATTTGCATGATGACTGAAACCAGCCCACTGGAGAACAACGGGCTGTGAGGTCAGTTTCATGATCATTAATATGCAAATTGTCATGACCATTGATCAACAACTACTGATCAAAGACCATGACAGTTGATCAGTGGCCATGAGTACCATTCACAGAGAGTTGGGGAATGGCTGCAATCACAGATTTCCTAACCTAGATGATTGAGTGTGCATCATGACATTTTAATGGCATTAATTACCTGGAAAATAACATGGCTTTCTGTGAGCTATGTTGGGGGTAATAATTTTTTTCTAAAAAGTAACATTTTACTATTTATTACTTGTTACTTTTTAAAAAAAATGTGTTCTGTTATTTAATTACTCCCTAGAGAAAGTAATATGTTACACTATTCGTTGCATTATTTTACACTACTCTGTAACTTTGCAATATAAACCACACACCGACACAAATCCCTATCCTAATGAGGACAACAAAGAGCGTTCTTGTAGTGTTTTAATACAAGGCAAGGCTGAAAACCAGCCCAAAGAGACTTAAAAGTGATCAGCACAGTGACCCCACTGCAGAAATGCGTAAAGGCAGAAACGAAGGGTAAAAGCCTGATTGCTCATTTTTGCCTTTGTTACCTGTTGAAGATCAGGCTCTGGTTTTAGAGCTGGGGTCCACATACACTCAGCTTTAATATCACTCTGGGTCCGTGGCTGACTTTGTGTTAGCATGCTGTCTGTGAAGATGCTTGCAGAGAGCAGGGGTTGTGTTTGCATTATAGTTCAGTTGTTCCTGTCCTGGACACAGTTTGCACTCAATTATGATGTTCTTGTCTTTTAATATAATAAAAACAGAAGTAATGTCGACATATCCCCTCCTCAGAGGCTCCACCATTTTCTTTCTCACTACACACAAACTGAAATCAGCTGATTGGAAAAATGAGTGCGTGGGAAAAATGAGGCACATTTTTTTTCTATCCACCTATCTAGCACTGGCTGTGATGTACCGACCGGCCAAGAAATTCTACATTTTTATTAGGTTTTTTTGCTTAGAACTAATAAACATGTATCTGTGTCATCATCAAACTTGCTAGCATTAGCTGAAGAGTGGGCTCTCCACCCTCTCATCCAAGTACTGACACTTCAGGTTCAGAAATACAACACAGGGCAGCAAAAATGCTTCAAAATCTGTAGTGCAGAGTGGGTGATTTTCCTTTATTATCCTTATCCAAATATTGATAGTTAGTATATGATTAGTTAGATAGTATTGGTGTCAATGCTGGTATTGATATCAGATCGATACTAGTGCGATCGGATCGATACTTTCATTCTATCCAAGTTCAATATGTATCCCACTGAACTTTTTTAATAAATTATTATTAGTATTATTATTATTTGAAAATGAAATAAGATACCTTAAACATTAACTATGAAAAATGTCTGAACCTTTTTGTGTTGACTGTCTCTTATTTCTTACCTATAACACATTTAAACAACAGAAGCTGACCCAAGTGTTTTTGAGATAGGCACATTTCAATTTTAAGTCTCCAAAAAAAACAGTTTAAAAAAAAATACTTGAAAAGCTGAAAGGTGCGTTTTGTTGTATTAACCAACTATTGTGGAAAATAAAAAAATACGTTGATTTATTGGTTGCTCTCCACTACATAAGCTGCCTTTTATATGTTAAAAGTATCAGTATTGCTACTGCCATAGGCAATATTATCCCTGTAGTTGGATCAATACCAAAATTTGCAGTATCACACAGCACTATCCTTTATATACTTTTTATGGGTTGTCCCCTCCATCTTTTCTTCTTTTTTTTTAACACTCGCTTACTCTGTCTTTTTTGCAAGCTCCCTCCACCAGTGTGTTCATCTAAATAATTCAGCCCATAACCAGGCCACTCTTTAATCAGATGTTAGTATATCCCCTCACTGACAAGTGCTCTACACATTATCATAATCATCCGTATCTTCAGACTTGCCAGCTGCTAAAGTCTTGGGACACGTTTCCCTTTATTACTTAAATGATGCCTTGCACGTTGTCTGATATATTTATGGCTTCACTGGTGTTACTGCCTTTTAACTTTAGCTCTGTACATCTTTTTTAAAGATTCAGTATAACACCAGCTTCGATATAAGTTAAACTGACCTTGAAAAGTTACATAGTAACCTTACAGTATAAGCATAATAGCCCAGTATATAAGTTGTATTCCCATAAAAATACTATACTATATATACTATACTATAAAATACCATAAAAATGTTTTAAATAGTACATGGCTGTATTGTAGTTTTTACAAATTAACAAACACTCAAATTTTATACACAGCTACACAACATCATGAAAGTGAGTTCAAGTTGATGAGTGATGCTGTGGATGTCCCACTTGTAAACATATTTCATGCAACAGCATATATTTTTTTCAGGACAAATGGACAAAGGTCACGCTGAATAAAAACGTTCTGAACGCAGTCCAAGGGCCAAGCCCACCCACTAAACACTGGACGTTGGGCGGACGTGCAGATCGTGTCTATACTGGGTCGGTCGGTCCACGACTAATTCTGGACATCTGTATGACGTCCAAACTAGTTCCACCATTTGGACGTCCAATTGTGACCCGACCTGGACGTCGATATGATGTTCAATATTTGAACTTTGGACTGGGTCGTTTTTGGACGACATGTCGACGTCTATGACAGGTGCAGGGAATTTACATGATTAATAAATGTGATATTTTTTTATTTCCAAATATTAACATTGTTGTTGTCAACATGATACATATAAATACAGATTATGTATAAACAAACACGATCTATTCTGTGTTAGCCTATTGATTTATTTCGCACATTTTGCTGTTTTTCTTTAACTGGTTTATTTATTTTAGTCAATCAACTTCTTTGCTTGTAACCAGG
>VVHJ01032201.1:0-25307 GCA_015107715.1 Tylochromis polylepis
TAGGTCAGGGGTCACTGAGCTTACCAAGCCAATTTGAGTTCCAATAATTAGTTCTAAAGGTTTTGGAATCAATAAAATGACAACAGTGCCCAAATTTATGCACCTGCCTGATTTTGTTTAAACAATTATTGCACACTTTCTGTAAATCCAATAAACTTCATTTCACTTCTCAAATATCACTGTGTGTGTCTCCTATATGATATATTTAACTGACATTTTTTTTGTAACAACCAACGATTTATACAGGAAAATAATGACTATTAACAAGGTTGCCCAAACTTTTGCATCCCACTGTACATGGCACCTGTTCTTCAAGGTCTTTCTACTTATACTACTTGACTGGGAAACACTGGCGTGGCCAGGGTGAGCCAGAATGCTTCTCATAAATCTTTACTGCTCTAAGCCCTGGAGAAATTTGGCTGAAGTAAAAAAGCAATAATGGGGAAAAAAAGGGCAAAAACACATGGATATGGATTCCAGGAGGGGGTAAGAGAGATTGGGTGGGATCGAAACCACCCAAGATAGTTAAGAGAATTGCATGTGGTTGGTGACATTAGTGAGGGAGGACTGATTGAAAACAGTGGTGCACAATCCAAGTGAAAAGGTCCAGGATGTTTGACAACTGTATTTTGCTTTACTTTGCATGGTTTCATTTGCAATCTGTAGCACAAACATTATTTTCCTCTAAATATATATGGATTTAATCCTTTAAACTAAACAGCAAGCATCTGTGAAAAATCAGAGATGGCAGACATCTCACTAAAAGAGTTTTTAAAGAGTTGTCTGCCTGACAGTACAAGCACAGACTGCTATTTTGCATCAGGCTCAAATAATAATACAACAACAACAACAAACAAACAAACAAAAACAGCAAGCAGAATGGTAATTAGCACTGCCACCTCACAGCAAGAAGGTCCTGAGGCTGAGTCCACCGGCCAAGCAGGGCCTTTTGTTGTGGAGTTTGCATGACCTCCCTGTGCCCGTTTGGTGTCTCTCCGGGTACTTTGGCTTCCTCCCACACACCAAATACACGCTCATTAGGTCAATTTGCGATGCTAAATTTTAGGTGTGAATGAGAGCGTGAATGGTTGTCTGTCTCTTTGTGTTAGCCCTCTGACACACTGGCGACCTGTCCAGATTGGACCCCTTCTCTCGCCTTATGGCACCTGGGAGAGGCTCCAGCCCCTCCAACAACCCTGATTTAGAAAAGCAGAAGAAAACAGACGGATGGAATAAGTGAACCTGAATTGGATGGATGGATGGATGGTTTGATAAATGGATGGATGCATTGGGAATTAAAAGAGAGGAATGAGGTGAACAGAGCTGATGACATTGGTAGACTTTCTTGACACCTTGATAGCTTCTCCAAATTTAATTTATCACTTGTTGTCTTTCATTACTGCTGTCAAATTGACACTACAGAGAACAAAACAATATATCAAAGCATGAGATTATTGTCATCCCCCTGCCAAGATCAAACATAGCGCACTGGTCATTTTGTCACAATCAAAGGACACATTTGTTGCTTCAGCTAAAAGAATCTGTTTAATTCTAACACATTCACCCCAAATTTACAGTGACTTTAGTGTACAGAGAGCATGAAGTCCCTGGTTAATTTTGTAAAGTTTTCTTATGGTAAACTATTTTTCTAATATTTAGGAAAGATCATTTTCAAGTTACAGTAGTTAGCTCCTTCACTGTGCACCAAAATAACATCTGTTTAAAAAATGTAAAAAAAAAAAAAAAGGCTTGTAAATGCTACATGACTTGATATATATTTCCAAGACAAGAGTGTCCATTGTCTGTATAAGTGAGTCTGTGTGTCTGCAAAGTGTCTCTCTGTTTGTATGTGTCAGGGCAAAAGCACTGGAGAGGGGGTGATGCCTGCCTTCTAAGTGAGGAAGTGTGTAACAGTGTGACAGTGAGTCATCGATAGTGAAAGCCAGAGCCAGACACTTCTTAGAAAGCATAAAGTGTGCATGCCCGGACATATCCCTGTCTGTTTATTCATCCAGCTCTATGGACTTTTTCTGGTTCGGTATGATTGTAACCAACATCTATCCTAGAGTTGTATTTCACCGATTACAGCAAGTATTAATAATTCTGACTTGAAAAGAGCAAAATGCCAGCAGTTTTACCTGTGTCAGGAATTCCATTTTTGTTGACAAGGAGCCTTTAAGATGTGTTTAACAGACAATTATTAAATTAGGTTTAAATGTGGCAAAAAGGGAGCCTCACAGAATGTAATAGTCTTACAGTTAAGCATCAACCTCCAAATGAAGGATTTGCTTGATTAACAGAAAGAAAAAAGAAACAAAGAGTACATTTGGTATAAATATAAATCTGCCCTCATGTCAACATAAACCAGACAACAACAAAAAAAGAAGTACTGGAGAAACACAAATGGAGTAAAAATGCAGGGTTGTCCAACAAAAAAAGTTTAACCTAGCTCAACCTTTACTGAAAAATATTTGGCTGCCAGCTGCCATTGGGTCAAAGACAAGGTTCTGCCAGAGGGGTTACACAGAGAGACAACAGACATTCATACCTATGCCAAAGTTATAATCATCAGTTCATCAGTTCTGCACACAGTAAACAGCTTTTAAGGCAGCATATGCTCACATCCAGATGTCTTTTTCAGGGAAGGCCTTGCATTTCAACCGAAAAGTATGCTACTTCATGAGTCATTTCTTAATGAGAACAATCAGGGAACTTCCATCAGATTACCACCCCAAATCCCAAGAAGTTGGGACGCTGTGTAAAATGTAAATAAAAACAGAATGCAGCAATTTTCAAATCTCACATTTTACACTATATAAAATAGAAAACACATCCGTTGAGATAAACTAAGACAATTTGCTGTTTCATGAAAAATATTGGCTCATTTTTAATTTGATGACGCGGTTACAAAAGACAGGAAAAGCAAGTGGCACTAAAAAGAAACAGCTGGAGGAACATTTTGCAGCAAATTAGGTTAACTGGCAACACCTCAGTGACATTATTGGGTATAAAAAGAGCATGTTAGAATGCCAGAGTTTCTTAGAAGCAAAGATGAGCAGAGGTTCACTAATCTACACAAAAACTGCAGTTACAAATTATAGGACAATTTTACAATAATGATCCTCAATTTAAACTGTGAAGACTATGGATATCTCATCATCTCGTTATAAAAATCTGATAATCTGGAGAAATCTCAGTATGCAAAGGAGAAGGCTAAAAATCAAATATTGGATGCCCTCAGGCCTGGTGGCTCTTAGGCAGGACTGCATTAAAAAACAGACATGATTCTATCATTGAAATCACAGAATCGCTCAGGAAAAGTTCCAGAAATCATTATCTGTGAACACAGTTTGCTGTGCTAACTGGAATTGGGATTAAAGCACTATGATGCAAAGAAGAAGCCATGTGTGAACATGATCCAGAAATGCTACTGTCTTTTCTGGGTCAAAGTTCCTTTCAAATGGACTGAGGCAAAATGGAAAATTGTTCTGTAGTCAAACAAACTGAAATTTGACTGAAGAGGTGAGACACCATCTTGCTTGTTACCACTGCTCAGTTCAAAATCCTCCATCTCTGAAGGTATGCGCGTGTATTCAGTGACTTTGGAGTCGGCACCTTGCACTTATGGAAAGGCCCCATCAGTGCTGAAAGGTATATATAGGTTTCGTAAAATATGTTCTCATTCAGATGACGACTTCTTCAGGGAAGGCCTTTCAGCAAGACAACGCTAAACCAATGCATCACCAAACAAAAATATGATTAAAAAATGACCCAGTACTGAGACAAGAACAGCCAAGAACAACATTCGTCTCCTAAAAGTCTCCTCAGCTCCCAGATGTATGTGGACTGCTGTTAAATAAAAGAAACAGTGAGAAACACTGTCTCCACTTTCTTGAGACGTGTTGCTGCCGTAAAATTTATAATGAGTTGTTTGTTTGTTTGTTTGTTTGTTTGGGGGGGGGGGGGTATGTTTTCTATGTACTACTGTGAATAACACAAATTTTCTTGCAAATCTTTTATTTACATTTTGCACAGCATTAGAGTTGGGGTTGTAAAAAGGGATGTGACAAATTAAAATTTTTAACAAAAGGGGAACAAAAACTGTAGTGAAAACAAAAATAACAAGCATTAACCTGTTTTACCCAAAACAGAACCTTGTTACAAGAACCCAAATGGCACCAGTTTCTGGGAATGTGTAAAATTTGAATGTCGAAAAGTCATCTGCATATAAAGCTATGTTAAATTTATTTAAAAAAACAAAACAAACAAGGGTGCTGCCAATCAATTTTAAAAAACAAAACAAACTGTTTACACTGCCTTGGGTTACACAATGGCACATCTCCTCTTTCTCCTCTTAAATCTTCAACCACATAATTCCTGTGCCAGAGCAGGACTGGGGCCCACCATAACAGCTGACATTACAAAATATTTTCAGTGGCTACAGCTTCTTTCCTTGCAAACTCAATGAAAATTTACCCAGAAAGCTGGGATTACATGAGCCGAGCAAAGCCAAACTCTTGGAGTACCTTAGTTCATTCTCTTCCAGCCTCCCGCTTTTCTCCCTCTCTTCTCTATTTCTTACTCTCTTTCTCGTTTCTTTAATTCACCTCCACACTGGCCACACACACACTTACAGTACAATAATAAATGTGTTGAGATAATGTGGCTTGGAAACCATATTCAGTCTTCACTTGATTAAACACTGGAATTTTGCATGGTGCCCAGAAATGAGGTTAGCAAATGGCTTCTTTGGTTGCCAGCTTGGAAATGCACAAAAGGAAATTGAGGGAGAACATAGTGTCTGCCGCTTGCTGGCTTCTAAAAGTGCTTGATGAATGTTAGTGTACGTCACTTGGGATAATCCAAGTTAGCTGTGTGTGGACTCCAAATATGGCTGGAGTGTGACTGTTAGAGGTTGTAATGACTGTGCTGAAGTGAGAACCCTGCACAGGGCCCCTCTCAGAAGGTACACACCTCAGCTCTGCCTTTCCTCTGCAGATGGACTCACAATGAACTCTCAGTTTCACCTCAACCTTGATGTTGCAAGAACTGCAGACACACCAAAAAGATTGTTGATGCGACTTAAAAAAAAAAATCTGTCACCCCTCTTTTTTAAAATTTAGTTTAAATTTGCCTGTTCGGGGATCTTAAAATAGTTAAAGGTTGTGTACGATAGTATATTTGAATTCATCATTATGTGTCTGCACAAGTGTTTAATAATCACCCGTAACTGTATATAAAATGGTCAAAATAAGCTTGTGAATTATTTTAAGTTTTTGTGTTGCCTACGTGTGTGTGTGTGACTGCTTTGTAATTTTATCCCATAGGCCCTCCTGATGTGGAGCAGGCTTGTGAACCAAGTGTGCGTACCTGGAGCCCTCATTCAGCAACCGAGCAAGATATCGTTGGCCTGCCAGAGTGCCCTTCACAGGGCTGCATGCTTCAGCTAGAGTTCACCTACCCACTGGTACCTGACTCCTTGACTGTGTGGGTTACATTTCTTAGCCGCGAGGAAACGGCACTGCCTGCGATCCATAACATCTTGCTACTGACCGTCAGTGGAAACAACATTTCACTGGGTCCCAGCAATGTTTTCTGTGATACCCCGCTGACTATGAAGCTGGACATTGAGGAAGAGGTGTATGGGGTACAGTTCTACACTATGGAGCAGCATCTGGAGATCGACGCCACTCTTTTGACATCCAAGCCAAACTATAAACTCTGCAACCATTGCCAGCCTTTACGCTATCGCCTGTTGCGTCAGCCACCCTTCACACATGCCCCAAACGGTCTGCTGCTGAATGAACCTACCCGCCGATATACAGATAGGTGAGTGACCTGGTAGGTGAATATTTTTCTATGACTGCCCAGACCTCCACGTAAATCATCACTTATTGACTGTCAGAATCACACAAACATTTCTGAGTGATATGAAATTAGAAGGACACTTGGCCTGTTTCGCAGTTTTAAGGAAAATAATCCAGATCTACACCAAAAATTGGCGTGTTCTTCCATTTTTCATAGTCCACCAACTTTTATGTATTTCAGCTTGTCATATGTTTTGTGCAATCTTGCTGGCAGGTGGGCAGAAAGACAAACAAAAGCAGCAAGACAAACTGCTTGTACAATAAGTTTGCAGCGGCATGAAAAATATTTCTGCAAGCGGTTGTTGTTTAAGAGAAAAAAAGAGAATTGCTGAGCAGTTGCTGTATTCCTTCCTGCTTTAGTGTGATGTAATTAGGAGTTTTTCAGGGCATACCAGTAAAAAGTGTTTTGGTTTTTTTTTTATCTGTGGAAACTATTCGCTTAGATATGTTCTCGTAATACCAGATATCCTTTTCAATGCCCCCAGGAACATAAGCAAGCCACCTCTTGTTCTGCAGTTTCAAATCTGTTGCCCAACATTTGTTTCCTATAAGTCATAGGTCAGTTATTGCCCACATTTGTTTTTTCCCCCCCATATTCCATGAAAGGGCAAATAGATGGCCTGTTGAAGGTGTTATCTGCACACTGTGGTGAGAATTTAATGCTTTGCTTTAATGGAATGTGCTGACATGGGGGAAAAAACACGTTGCTATACATGGCAGAGCTGTGTGTTGTGCCATCTCACTATCATGCTGTCAGTGGGGTTCCCATGAGAAGGAAAGTGCTTGATAAGAGACAAAACAGTGAGCATGCACGTTATGCAAGATGCAGTGATGATATCTAAGTTCCATAAAGTGCCTGTACATAACTTCCTGGTATAGTGTGAATATCCGTGGAAGGTTGCCTACAGTAGGAATGTATTTATTTTGAGGTTTTGGCACACTCCAGTTATTATTGATGTACTGTAGGTAGTTTTACTGCTGTGGTGTATTTCACTAGCTGTGGTTGCATTCCAGTGGTGGTGGTCAGTTGCGATGGCTGTCTGTTTTCTGTTGTGAGAGCATGTGCGATCTTGTTTCTGTTAAATGGTCAGCGAAGATCTAGCAAGTAAGTATGTGAGTTCTAGCCATAAAAGTCTGAAGCGCTTCCAGTTGAAGAAGAACAGTGTGTCTTTTTGGACACATTTATTTATAAACATTGTGGAACAAAACAAACAAAATAAAAACATACTGTACAACTTCTAAAACACAGAATGAAGGGGCATAATGTTTTCACTTTCTTTTACTGATCAGGGCATAAACATTAAATTAGACACATCATTCAGAATACTAATGCAGGCCCACTGGCTTGTCACGAAGCATAACAAAACAAACATAGCCTTTGACATTGTGAAGGTCACCCAGATGTTTTTGTCTGCCACAAATCCAGAGTAAAGTGCTCTGTTTGACTACCTGAGTCGATTTGCTGAAATGCTTTTCTTGACCACACAGACAGTTGCATCGTCTTGCAGTATGTTTTTGTGGGTTTGACAGACACGGATGATTGACCTTCCACTTTCAGGCTTACTGGCCTTCAGCTTAGCTGAGGCAAACTGAGCAAAAGAGATGCCAGAGAACATACCTCCTAAGTATCAACCCATGTATGATGGATTGTTTGGTCAAAGTAACAAGATGCAAAGTGGGAGTTAGGACTACTTGAGGGTTAAATTATTGCAAAGCTTGGAGGGTGAAGAGGGACAGTATTGGGAGGTCAAACAAGTGTAAGGAAAGAAGGTAGAAGAAAATAGTTCAGCTCCTCCTCAAAGGAGGTCATCCAGTGGCAGTGCTACTACTGCCTCTAATCTGGTTCTGTACAGTTCTGCATATTATCTGCCACATTTATCCCTTTAGCTACTCGAGTCTAGATTTGCTTGTTTAACTGTTGTGTGGCACTCTTTTTGGCTAATTCTGAAAGCAAGTTAGATCTTAAACCAAGGACTTTATATGTACTTCTGGAGGGGAAGTACATGAGGGGAGCAGTAGTTCTTTCCTTAAGTCAATCTAATGTTCACACTCAATTTTCACAGCTATTTTGGAAAGTAGGCAATGTTTCTATATCACTTTATTGTCAACACTAGTTAATTTAATTTGTTAATAGAGTTAGGGGATTACTTTTTCTCACAACAAGACGTAAAAATCACTGATTAGTCTGAAATCCTTCGAAGGCAGCTGCAGTGATTATTACTTCACTCTCTTCAGTCGCCATTGCAAATATAAAAAATATAATCCATAGCAAACTGTCAGTAGTCTGGTAAAGAGTAGGGCTTGTAACTGGCAGAAGTCATTAATCAGGTAAGGGTTAAAGGTTCAGTAAGAGCCAGGACATTTCTCTGTCCTTGTTTAGTTTATTTGATCATTTTTCATCAGGCAAATGCAGCTGTTTATGCAAAAGGAAATAGGAACTACAGACCCGGGCAACCCAGAGGACTTCTAAAAAGGCATACGATTGCCATAAAAATTATTTCCTGTCCCGTTTGAATAATTTATTTTAACTCTATACATATGACACAGGTTAGTGTGGGTGTATAATTAATAGTCCTAAAAAGTAAGGCTTTGTTTGGTGATCTTGCAGGTTCAAATTCTTTTCTCAACTTCCTTATATTTATCTGTTTTTCTCATCTGGAATCTTCCTGCCAAGAACAACAAGGAGCTACAGAATGGAAATGCATCCACACATAAGTGTCCACGTATCAGTAAAGGCTGGAACACACAGACGAGCACAGGCACACACCAGCAATCTTCTTGCTCTTAGTAGCATTCACGTATGTTAACACATGGCTCTGTGTAGTCCGAATACCTTTGAAATGCATATTACAGGGCTTTGTTCGAGACTTCACAAGAGAGCCACTATGAAAAAAACTTTATTCTGGGGTTTTGAGAAGAACAAAAAAGCACTAATGATGAAATCTTATCATATGACACGTTGACAGTCACTGTAGTAAAGTCCTTTGAGCTATGAGTTATACAGCAGATAATTTACATAGCTATAATTAGTTACAGATAAGTGTGTTTTTATGAATACTGGATTGAAATTCTTATACTAAATTGTTTGAAACCTATAGGTGTAGCTGTTATAAATTCTTCCACATAGCAAAAAAACAACCAACCAACCAACCAAACAAACAAAAAAGCCCCTCCAATCTTTGTTGCATCTATGCTATTTGTTAATTTGTCCCTGTTGCCAGTGGCATTATCATCATGCTGTTGATTTGTCCGCACCAAAGGTGAATTATCATAGTGACACTGTAAGAGGAGACACATGGCACTTCACATATTCTGAATAGCTGAATGGCTGAAATCACTGTAATGCAGACAGGGATCTTGAGGACACTAACTTAAGGCTCATCCTCCTAGGTAGGTGCCTGTTTTATGCTTGAATGATTCAAAGTTCAGTGTTAAGTGGCTCTGAAAATGGTCAGGTACATGGACTGGAATGAAAATAAATCAGTAAGAAAGCTCTCAGTGTCCAAACAAAATTTTTCGAAAGACCTTCAGAAACCCTTGCTTAAGATCAGTAAAAAAAAACAAACCCCAAAACAAACAAGCAAACAAACAAAACCCCCCACAAAAAACAACAATGACAAGAAAGTCTGGCTACTTTGTCAGCAAATGCAAATTAATTGATTAAACTTCAAATTAATTGATTAAACAAGAAAATGGGAAAATTAATAACTGTGAACACAAATCAGTAGATTAAATAGCGTAGCTATTTCACCCGCTTCCCAGTAGCTGTGTTGTATCATTATATCAGTGACAAGAGAAGACAAAAAATTATGTGTGAAAAGACAGAGGACCCCACGATGAAGTCTTGCAGATCCTGAGGAAGCTGCCTTTGTGCCCCAAGCTGACTGTGATGTATGACACAGGGGGATCTGATCGCTTGGTGTTTTCTCGGAAAATAACTGAGGATGATATATGGTTAGTTTTTGTGCTGCCACAGTAGACATGAGCTGATAATCTGTTTATTGCTTTTTAAATAAGAAAGTCGTGGGGCACGGTTAAATAAAATGTTTGCAATTGACTGCTACAGTATTGACACTGGTAACAAGTTTGCAGTTCTTTGCCTATATAGACCTAGGCGCCGGACATAACCACAGTCTTTGGCTTAGTCACTCACCTCAGCTTCCTTTCTAAGTCTTTTAATCCCAGTGTAGCTGTAAACCGCTGCTCCAACTTTGCTACTGAAAGAAGAACTCCATGGTTCCCTGGAGTTGTGAGCCATTTTTTACACACATTTTTTACGCACTTTTCCCAGCAATCACATCATCGTGCACGCGAGAACCCAAATGCCTGATAGTCAAATCATGAGATGGTTTTTAACCCGATTCCTCCCTAGTACACAGTCTAATTGCACCCAGGTAAGAATGTTGGTGGTAACAATCTGGGGAATTTATTTATCTTACCTCCCTCGCTACATGTAAGAAAGTTGTGTGACCTATTCTGAGAAATTTACTTGAGTTCATGTGTGAAAATTGCTGGAGACATTACCTGTCAGAGAAATATAAGCATGCAGTACTGTTTTTATGTTGATTTTGGTACCTAAATCAAACAGCATGTTTGATTAAACAGCCATTTATTGAAAACTACAGCACTGTTTTTAGTTGTATTTGTGAGATGACGGTGAAAAGCTAGAAGGACTGACTATCAGCCTAATGAGAACTAGATTACCTCATTAGATCCAGCCATTAAAATCATCCCTTCTGCTTGTTCTTGCATGAGCATGCCTCCCATTGTGGCCCAATCAGTAAGTACTAGTGCTTTTCAGTGCATGGGATTGCCTGAAACCGAGCGGCCCAAATACCTGCCCATCCACAAAAGGGAAAGTTGTGTGCCTCCTTTCAAAGCGGCATCTGTTTCTCTCTTCTTTCCGTCTATTCTGCATGTTTGCTTTGCTCAAAGATAAAGTCTCCCACAGCTTGACTTTTCCAGAGGCTAAACTAATTCAATTAGAAGGGACATGTTTGAGTGTAACCTAGAGTTGCACCAGTATGAACCAACATTGCAGAACAGGGCATACTGTTGTGCAGATGAGAGTCTGTCAGGCCAAACATTCTGTGTTGATAATAATAAAGCCAACATAAATAACTAATCTCAGGCACGAACTTTGCTGTAAGAGAATTCATTTTGTTACTTGATCTTTAGGCTTGTCACTTTTTATATTTCGTACTTCACGGCTAACTTGTACTTGGTCTAGGTCTTTCTGTTGGGAATGCCATGAACAAACATGGAAAAGTGAAGAAGAGGGAGCGTGGGGGACAGCAAAATTATGCAGATTACATGTTTTACCCTAAGCATCTAATTGAAAACATTTAAGTGTTCTCATTCAGTAGTAAATTAAAAAAAAGTGCTCAGCTTTCCTGAACCTCATTCAAAGCCTTCTTTAGTATGATCTGTCTCTTTACCAGGGAAAGTTTACTGTTTGATCCTGCTGTTGCGTTACATTCACACTCTGGATTATGGCAGCATTGGGAATAGTGTGATATGCCTGTGCGTGTTTTAATTAAAGCCTGTGTGTATGTGTCTCTCATTGCTATGTAATGCTATGTGCTGTGTGCAAGGTGCTTACTGTAATAGGCATATTTATGGTCCATGTGAAATAATCCATGGCTAAACTACTGGTTCTACTTAATCCCGTTTGTAGATGCCATTTTTAAATAATATACCTAGAACAGGCTGCACACATACAACATTCAAGCATTCCCTTTACCTTAAGAACCGAAAGACATTAGAGCGCACTCGACATGCGCTCCTGCACATTCACTGTTGCGCTCTTTGATTGTGCTACAACATCTCAAAAAGTTATATTCAAAAAGTTGTATTCTTTAAATGTAAAGTGATGTTTTTTTATAACAATCAGAAATCAGAAATCCAGTATCTCAAATAATAAGGACATTTCCTAAGATCAGTCAAAAGAGGAGTTACAGTACAGAAATGTACAGTGTTTGTAAGGTATGTTCCTTTATATACTCAATACATGATTTTGTGGCTCCTTTGACACAAATGCATATTTTTGAGTAATTTCAGTGGAGTGTGGGATTGAGGCAATCAGCCTGTGGCCCTGTTGAGGAGTTATTGAAGCCCAGGTTGCTTTGATTGCGACCTTCACCTTATCTGTATTTTTATGTCAGGTGTTTCTCATCTTCCACTCGACAGCATCCCATACATTCTCTATGGTGTTCAGATCAGGGGAGTTGACTGGACAATCCAGCACACATGCTCAAGACAGATGTTTTAGAAATAACACATCATGTGTTAATTTTTAACACATCTGCGTGTCTCGTTAAGGACTAAACATACGTTGTTTTGAACACGATCACTGCGGAGCACATTTAGCACGTTCTCTGTATTAAATATTTCTACAAACTGAGCAACAGTCCAGGTAAGATGTTTCCAACATTGTCTCGGTTAGCTACAATATAACAGTTGTAGCTCCTTTCTTGAATCTTCTCCTTGTGAACATCTCACAAGTTCTTCAACTGACTTTTCTTGACAATCCTCTCAAGGCTACTGTCATCCATGTTGCTTGTGCACCTTTTCCTACCACACTTTCCCTTCCAGTCAACTTTCCATTAATATGCTTCAAAACATCCAATTTACTCTGTGAGTAAACTCTATGAACAGCCAGTCTTTTCAGAAAGGACCTTATATGTGGTTTACCCACCTCATGGAGGGTATGGATGATTATCATCTGGACAACTGTCAGCAGTCAGCAGTACTTATTTCATTGAAAGAAACATGGCATTTATACTGTTTGAACAGTAATGGACTCAAAATCAAAATATTCTAATACTCCGAATATATGAATATAGACAAAATTTGCCAAAGAGATACATTAAAGTTCCCAAATCTTATGCTGCAATCACAATCGCCCCCTAAAAAAAAAAAGAAGAAAAAACCCATGAAAGCCTAACAGGAGAATCATGAATGAGGAGCCATAGTATAACAAAAGCAAATCACAACTAGAAATGAGAAACCGGAATAATACAAAAAGTATCAAAACAGGGAGAAAACATTAAACAATACAGATGTAAATGAAGGTGCTTATGTAAATTCAGTGATTTTGTTTTTATTGTAATTTTCCAGAACTTTCTTTCATTGCCTTTACTTATTTTTACTCTTGCTCTTTGTCCAATTTCCTGATAAAGTTAAATTGTAATGAGTCTGAGTTCATAAAATAACACACCTCAGTTTTTAAAGAAAGTCATTCCACTGATTACAGGGACCAGTAGTTAGAAAAGGCAATCTGATTATGATAGAGGTATAATGTAAAGGCAAACAAACCAGAGAGAATAAATAAACATTTTGCAATACTGAAACCAGCATAACTGACTTCCAAAAAGCACCCTCACTTGCATTTTTACTATTTACTTGTTTTCTTTCCCTGGGATTAATTGCTTGTCTAGTGGTTTTGGTTTCTCATTCATAGCTTTGATTATTTTTTTGTTCATGGCTTTGATGTTCTTATTTATGCATTTTCCTTTCAGACTTTGTTGTTTCAGAAATCTTTATCATGGTGCCTCAAGAAACCATTATGACGACTTACACAAGCAAAGTGTGTAGCCTCCAGTATTTCTCCTGTATTTCATCACAGTGGTTCTTTGAATCGCTATGATAAGGAAACACAACAAGACCGGACTTGAAGTGGATAAAGGCAGATGTATCGGTCAATCAGAAAGATAGATATGTGAAAGTACAAACTTAGAAATTTACTAGTTGTATAAGGAAACACACAAACTCACCAGTTAACATAGCAACAATTCTAACAACGTGATCTCCACTGACCTGGTCTGATGAAGGTTTTTCGTATGCAGTCTTTTACTTTTACTTTCTTTGCGTGTGACATTTCTTTATATTGTACAGACATATGAACTTACAGTGGTTTTTCTCACTCTTTGTGCAGGGATGTGATACCACATGTTACATATACCTACCAGGTCCAAACAATCTCCAGTCAAAGTGAAAGTGAGCCATCTCCACCTTTGGTGCATCAACTTGGGGCACCCTATTGTGGTGATGGTCGCATCCAAAGGTAACAAGCAGCGCCTATTTATGTAGACAAGTGGACATATATATATATATATATATAAGTTTGCAATTTGCATTTCTAAGCACTTGTCTCCTGCTTTTTTAGTTTCAAAGGAGAGGAATGTGATGATATGAACTCTATGAATGGGGATGGTTGTTCTAGTCAGTGCAAGAAAGAGCCATTCTTCAACTGTGTTGGTAAGTCTTGAAAATGCTCTATTGCTTTCTGATGCTCTGTCTGTAGCTGTGAGTTAGTAATTCAGTATGACAGGTAGGTATAGCAGGGTATGCATAACCATTTAATAGTCTTGAAATAATTCCTTGTGCAAGAAAAGTAAAAACAAACAAACAAACAAAAAAAAACAATTAACTGTTTCATTAGTAATGACAAATAAACTTGTTTTAATTGCCAAATGGGGCATAAACACACAAAATTTTATAAAGATAGGATTTCTAGCAAAATATTAGTGCTTTTTAAAATTTTTCCATATTATTATTATCTGTTCGAATCCCATGCCTCATTATTTCACAATAAAAAGAGACTGCAATGAGACTCACTTTGTGAATGAATGGATTTGACACATCGTCTGGGTCTACTTCAAGTACTTGATGCCTTTTCCAAACAAATAAAACAACAGGAGATATCATAATCACTCCAACCTCTTGTATAAAGAAAAAGAAAATCTGCAAGTCATTATTTTTAAACAGAGAAATGTTTTTTTTGTTTTGTTTTTTTTGCACATAGTTGAAAGAGAGACATCTCCTTTTATATAATTTTATAAACAGATGAATGACTTTTTGTTCTGGGTCCGAGGAACTGATAATCATATTTCTTCCACTCTTGCGATTCTTTGTATGTATAGTACATGGATACACATGTGTAACCCTCTGTGAAGTGGCCACTTAATCCCTGTCAGATTGCTGGATGACTGAACTGGCTGTGCTGTTTTTCCACCAACTGCAGTGCTCTGGGATGCTTGCAAGTGTGTGTATGTTTGTGTGTGTTCAACACTGCTGAGGTTTTACACAGAAATCTGAGACTATAATGAAGGGACCTTCTGTCCATCTGTCTGTATGTGCAAACGAGTGCCTGCTTGTCAGTGAGTTGGATGGAGAATTGACAGCAAGTATACAACAGGTCTAGGATGTTACAATCTGGAGGAGCTTTATTAGGCTATCATGATGCAGCCAGTTTAAATCTGGAACTGATGACAATCAAAAGTTCTTTGCGTACAACCCCACCTGCTGTTACAATCCAACTGAGATACTGGCAATGTCCAATGTCCACATCCAGATATAGGTGCTATCCTTAAAATCATGGATTTCAGGTCAGATTTCATTCTTTTCTTTGTCTGTTCGTGTCCGCAGTGACAATCAGAATAATAATAATAAAAAATCTAAAAGGCGCCCAGTCACAATCTTTTTCTTTAATTTAATTTAAGTAAATTTAATTTCCATCAAATTCTAATACTAAAGCACACCCCTTTTGACCTTTTTTTCATCCTATTCCTTGTCTCTTTAGCTCACATTCTGCCCATTATTCCTCTACCATTCACAAGTCACTGTTTGAACTTCCTCTTGTCTCAATCTTACTGTTTCCCTTCTTCCTCGCCTCTGTTCCTGCTGAGTGAGTGGCAGGAGACTTCTTCTATATGCCCCCTCAGTAGCCCCTCGTTTTACTATTGCCAGAGCACAGAACTGACTTGAGCTTTTGGCTGTGCTGTAGATGGGTGGAATTTCGAGGAGAAGGCCCTGGCCAACTTGGCACAGAGTGCCGCCTTTCCCCCCAACTGGAACCCCACCGGCTGACGCTGCTTTAGCTGAGAGTTGAGACCAGTGAGGCCCAGGCAAACCTCCCTGCTCAGTTCCCCTCTCCTCCAGTCCATAAGCTTTCAGTTCCAGCCCCAAACTCCGGGTGGGATGTCTGGAAAAAATACTGCTGTATCTTTCTTTACCCATTGACCTTGCCCCACGCCACCCCCTCCACTTTCTGTGCTTGTCTGTTTTAGTCTCATTTCTCATTTTTGCTCGCTTTCTCTTTTATGCTTTCTTAATATTTTTTGCCCCTTCTGCCCTTAAAAATCACATCACACATCACAACTTATACATCTATATACGCCTTATAATTTGATTCTTACTCCTTTTATCCCTTACATTCATCTCTTGCCTTTATCTGATCCCCTTTCTCTACTCATTCCAAATGAAGACATGCTCAACAAGTAAGATGGGTGGTGGTGAGAGATATGTTTAAGATGAACCACACTGATATCTTTGATGCATTCAGTCCTTCTGTTTAATAAGTTATTTTTACCCTACAGATATCTTATTTGAAGTGTGTTGTGTTTTCAAATGCAGAGGAGCCAAGCATGTGCTACTACTATGACGGTGATGGGGTATGTGAGGATTTTGAGCGAGAGACAGGTGTGAGAGACTGTGGCCTCTATACCCCCAGTGGTTTCCTGGACCAGTGGGCTTCCTCTATTGAAGTTTCCCATGAAGAAAAGCCCTATTGTTCTGGTGAAGTGGCTGCTGGATATCCCGCTGTTACTAAGGTAAGGCCAGACCTGTTTTCTCTTACCAATACCACTTAAAGTTACCATCATTTAAATGAACAAAATAGTTTAACTTAATTTGTCACACCAGAGGTTAACAAACATGACAATGGTTAAAATATATTAAGATTATAAATATTGTATCATGCAATCAATCACGAAAAAAAGAGGTCTTTGAATCTATGAATCTTATGATTGTTGCTTCCTCATTCATGCTGTTAAATGAATCTGCAACACTTAAAAAAAAAAAGTGAAATAGCTTTTTTTTGCTGGCTAATTGGTAATATCAGGACTTTTAATTGGATGGCTCCCAAATTGCATGTACGGGTTTTCTGCTCTCGTTAAAGTAATGCTTATAGAAGAAAGCATACAAAGCAACTGACTTTACTTAAGGCTGCTTGCTGCCTTGATGTGTTTCTTTAGAGGCAGTAAGGGGCTGACTGCCTAAATAGAATGATTTACTTTATGGGGGCTCTTTTCCCCCCTAAACGGAGGTCGGCCCTTACAGTGTGCATACAGATATGTGTCCTCACAACATAGGTGACACACACACACACGCACACACACGCACGCAAGCACGCAAGCACGCACGCACGCACGCACACACACACACACACACACAAAGCTTCGGACACACACAAATGCATTAGCCTCAATCCTATTTAATCCCCTTTCCCTAATATGGATGGTGAAAGATAAGACATGTTGTTGATGTATGTTATCTCTTTTTTAAAGCCATATTTTATTTTTTCAAGTAATTTTGTCAGTTTTTCACAAAAAAAACATTCAGCTAGTAGGTAAGTTTCACTGGTGACATCACTTTATTGTTAAATGCTATTCTGATAAATGTACTTTATACTTTGCTTTGTCCTGAAAGACTTTACACCTCTACACAAACAGTGCTCTCTCTTCTGAGGTGTATAATGCTGGAAGTGTGTGTTGTTGGTAGAGCTTGTTCCTACTGCTGATGATGCATTTTACAAAGCCAATGAACTAGTTTTTCCTGCCTTGCTCAAACAGGGGTAGGAGATTAACCATCACTTAACTGACAGTTAATGCATTTGATATTATTTATATTGCACAACCTCTGTTGAATAAGAAAAAAACAAAAAAACCAAAACAAAAAAACCCAGAGTTTGTTCCAACCAACAACATTGCAGCTGTTTTATTTTCTGAGGGAAACGAGACACCAGTGGAACATGTCCATATAACCATAGAGGAAGGATTTCTACTGTGAAGGACACATTGTTCATTCAAAAAACACTTCTACTGTGAAGAACAAACTGTTCCCTAAGGGTTATATGTGATGACATCACCTCATTATAAGGCCACTGAAATACAAGCGTCTATGCATGTGTGGAAAATATGCAAACGCAGGTTAACAAAACACAACAATCTTGTCACTGTCTGTCTCTGCTGTGTCCATCTCTCCCTTACATTCTCACATAGTCTTATTTATACAGTGAGTTGAAAATCTTATGTATTACACTCACCAATGTTTACGTAAATTGATTTATTTTTCAACTTTCATTCCATGCATTAAAGCCACATCAAAATTTTCTCAAATTCTAATTTGACTTTAAATGAAACTGATTATTCTGTGCCCTTCTAGCTTTAAGCATATGTGCAGTAACAATTTAAAATGTATGATTGCACACACTTCTTTGCTAACAGGAGTTTATTTGAAAAAAAAAGGAAAGAAAGATAACATATCTTGGCTTCCAATAACTGAGTTAAAATCTTCTCCAGGCTGTTCTCCTAAGCAGTTGTTCAATTGAACGTGTGTGGCATTGCTGACTGCACTGGAGGCTTATGCCTCAGATGGAGCATGTAAAGACTGGTTGTGGAGATGAAGACCAGGCAGTAGGTCTGTCTTTGTTCATACAGTTTAAATGTGACCACGTTAGAACAACATTTAATGCAACACAGTCACCAGTTGCAAAACACTGGCTTTGAAGATTTTACCTATTTCGAAGGAACTTTTGCCAATGTCCAGCCATTTGGTATTTTAATTGCTGTTTTTGCTCGTAATTGCCCTTAATGCCAAACAACAATTTACCATAGAGTGCATGATTCATTCTTCAGGCATCTGAATTTAATTCCCTATCTTCTAGTTTCCTCAGTTTGTACTTAGAACTTTCCTGAGTGCCTTTGAATATTTGCTGGTGGGAAGCCTTTTGAGTCAGAAAACAGTGGTGGTAGTTCTGCCAAGTTCCAGGTAACTTTGAGATGACAGTGATCCATTTGAAAAGTTTAACAATCGCAAAACAATTCTATGAATTTTACCGTTACACTAAAGGTTGATTCCTTCGTGTAGTAGTTCTTGCGCTCCCATTACGTTGTAATTATTTCTGAAAGGCAATGAGCCTTCATTTTTTAGAACAGAGTGATGTTACAGGGAGTCAGATCTGCTGAGTAAGGCAAGTGGTGAGCCACAATTGTGTTTGTGTGGTCAAGAAAACTTCTTTTTGCTGTTACATGGTAGACCATAACACGTGCTACAGTGCAGGTTCTTTCAGCCAAAATGTTCTGTTTTGGACATACCAGGATGTTAAAGTCTGCAGCCCTGACAGTGTGGACCAATAATAGTATGTTACTGATAGTGTTCCTGGTGTGATATGTCTTGTTTTCATTAAAAGCTTACAGGCTATTCCAATGAACACTGCTGTTTGATCACTGGGTCATGGAGCCAACTATAGTCACCAGTTGCAATCATCAAGATGAAGGCTGGGTCAGGTTTACAAAAGAAATTCTTTGCTTTATGCACAAGTTTGAGGTCAGGTGAAATTGCAAATGTGCACATAAAAGTTTTCAAATCTGTACTTTAAGGGTATGATCAAAAAGTTCTAGAAGCGCTGGGAACAGTGTATTGCCCCTCCAAGGAGAGGACCTTGAAGGGGGTAACAGCTGTCATCACATGACCATTTAGCTACTCAGTGATACTCGTGTAGCCTTTACCTTGTTTTTTTTTCTTATCTTCTATGACACCAATTTGTTTTTCTTTCTCTTGAGAGAGAGAAAAACAAGAGACAAGAGAGTTAAGCCAAGTATTGTTTGTTTTACCTGAATCTGCTACTACACTGTAAACTGACTCATATGGAGGTGAGCCTGTTAACAGAGAATCACAGTATATCTGGGTTCAGTGCTGTTTCTGAAAGTAAACTTTAATGTCCTTTAAAAATAAACTCCAGTGAAAGTTAAGATGATTTAAACTATTCCAACAAGTAGAAAGGGCTGAAGTTACCTCGTGTACACAGATGCAAACAAAAACAGTGATTTGCTAATCTCATAAACCCATATTTTATTCACAATAGGACATAGGAAACATATCTAGCATTTAAACAGAGACATTTTACAGTTTCATGAAAAATATTTGCTCAGTTTGAATTTGACATCAGCTGGTTGTCTTTTATTGTCTGAAAACAAAAATGGGACAGGGGAACAAAAACTGAAAAAGTAAGTAGTACTAAAGATGATCTCTGTCTCTGGCTGGAATTGAATCATGGGACCAAAAAAAAAAAAAAAACACAACAAAAATGACCAAGGACTTTTGAGCAACTAGAATCCAATATCAGATAACAATGGGACAACATTCCTCTCTGGGTCTCTCCTCAGTCCCCAGATGTTGACAGAGTGTTGTTAAAATTAGCGGGGATGCTTCATAGTGGTAAACAACACCCTGTCTTAACTTCTTTGAGATGTGTTACTGCCATTAAATTCAAATTTAGCTAACATTTTTTAATGAAATTGTAAAACTTCTCAGTTTAAACATTTGTTAAGTTATCTGTCTTCTATTGTACATAAAATATGGTTTTACGAGATTTGCAAATCATTGCATTTACATTTCATAGGAGCGTCCCAACTGTTTTTGAAACTGGGTTTGTAAATGTACTTGTTCCTAATCATGTCTAGTTGTAAGAGCTTGGAATTGTTTTTTCTAATTTTTTTTCTTTTTCTTGCTTTTTGAAGTCACTAAGGTACATATTTCTTTTTAAGAAACAAGTGCGAAGAGCATTCGTTGACCATGAATAAATTTGCTTTGAATTGTACCTGCCAGTAATTATAAGTATAATAGAAGCCGCAGAAGTGGCCACTACACACTTACACTCTTTTTCATTCATCCAATCTTTGTACTCTTCATTGTACACTACACTGAAGTTGGGCTTCTCTCAAATAAGTAGAAAGATTCTTATGCGCGACCTGATCACTAATAGAGATACAACAGCAGTCTTCCCTTCTTGTTGCGGACCTTCCATTTAGGATAACATTTTGATCTCAGTCAACCACACTCCGGAGACAATGCCATTACCATGACACAAAGCCAAAATAACTTCTCTGCTGGAGTCAGTGTCTGGTTAACCACTAGCATTTATCCTATAATATGTACCATGCCTGTTGGTGTACTGGTCTGTGTGTGTGTGTGTGTGTGTGTGTGTGTGTTTGTGTGTGTGTGTTTATGTGTGTGTGTTTATGTGTGAAAGTGAAAAAAGCTGCAAACTGAGGCCCAGAAAGAGGTTAAGTTAAAAAGGAGTATGCAAAGAAAACCATTACAGGGTGTTCTGGGGACAAAACGAGACACCTAAACATCTCAGTTCAGTGGAATTCAGTTTGATTTATATAGCACCAATTCACAATAACAGTTGCACCAAGGCACTTTGTATTGTAAAGTAAAGACCCTATAATATTAGAGAGAAACCCCAACACAATCCTGTATGAGCAAACACTTGGTGACAGTGAGAAGGAAAACCTCGCTTTTAACAGGAAGAAACTTTCAGCAGAACCAGGGGCAGGGATGGGGAGCCATCTCCTGTGACCACTTGGCGGTGAGGGGACATTAATGAGAACAGAGAGAGACAGGAGAAAAGACAAATCAGGAGAGAGAGAGTTTAATAATTGCTAATGATTAAATACAGTAGTGGTGTATAAACACACAGGGAGTGACTTCTCCAGTTCTTCAATGCGTCATCAATCTCCATTCTACTTTCCAAAACACTGCAAAATGATCCTGTGCTAGTTGCATTCATTAAGGTTTTGTTTTATAAAGTAATGCATGGTCATGCCTTTTTAATGGTCACATAATTCTTTGAAAATTAATTTAATTTCTTTGTGATGTCCTCGCTATGCTGAATTGATTGACAAAGGTGGTGAAAGGTGGTCAACTTGATAAGTCAAGCCAGGGTTTCTCAATCCAAGTCCGCTCCAAGTGTGTTCAAAGTAAATGGATGGCACTGGCAACATATAATCAATCAGAAACATGAATATGTCTAAAGTGAGCAGAGTGGCTGGTTTTACAAAGAAAAAAAAATATCAAGATCTTAAACACATAAAAGCTAAAAGCAAGACAGCTGCTGCAGACAAATTAGCACGGTGAGTGTGCATGATAGGAAAAATGCAACGTAGTAGTTTAGCATGAAAAGCATTCAGTTTAAGTGTTTTTGTCAGTAACACCAGAAAAGTGGCAATATATAAGTAAAGTCTAGGGTGTGTGAAGCTGAGAAAGAAAGCCAGAAAAAATAATGACAATGCAAGCTGACAGACTTATCAATATCACAACTCTATTATAAAGAGATGAGAGAATCACTCAAATTACAGTTGTTATTCAGGTCTTATACCGATGGTGTAATACCTGAAGTCTGAGAGCAAGTAAATAACGTAAATAAATACACAGGGTTCAGAAATAGGCTGAGCCTGCAACCAAATTTGATATTTTGTCCATAAGTATAATAGTATAAATATAATATATTTATACTGTTATACTTGTATTTATACTAATGAATTCTAATTGTGCTATATTATAAAATTAATGTTCTAGGATCATTTATCAAGGCTTTTAGAATCAGTATCCTTAATTAATCTCAAATGGAGAAATTCATTTTTTAAAGTTACTCAATTAAAGCATAAATATGAAAGATAGAAAATTATAAACTCTATATAAAAAAATATTAAAAATAAGGTGCTCCATTTCAGGTTCAATAAGTGTCAAAATTATTTGCTGTCTAAAAACAATATGTCTTACTGATGCTCATCAGGAACAACAAAGAACAACAAACTTCAGACCCTCTTTGTATTCTTGCACTGAGATCTGATGGATCTGGTGACCTTATTCTCCTGAGAATAGGTCTCTAAACTCAAACATAACCAGCTCTGGAGCAGGGTAGGTCTGCAGCATAAATTACCATGGCAATCCAATCCAGTAAGAAGTGAGCTGCCTCTGTAATATAGAAAACCCAGGGTTAAATCTTAAGTTAACTTGATAAACCCCAATCCTGAACTGCAGTACATGCCCCTTATTTAGGACAATCCTAAAGTGTAATTAACTCTGTGTGTTTATGGGTATTTGTTGCTGTTGGGGGTAGGGGAAGTAGATAGCACATCATTTCCTTCAGATCTAGTAAACAACTGCTGTATTGGCTTTGTGTATCAGGTCTGTTTGATGTCTAAAGACTGTGTTGATTCTGTGGGAGAGAGAGCAAGGCGGAGCAACGGTGATTGGTATCTTTACGGATGCAAGAAAGCAACAACAGCACAAGACGGCACTTGAGCAGAAAGAGAAAGAGATCGCATATCTGCACGATTCTCAAATGCTGTGCACTGGTCAAAGAGAGAGACGGCATGTGTGTGTTTTTGTGTTTAGGCGGTGTATAGAGGTATATTGTATACTTTTGTTGTATCATATGTTCAACATATATACAAAGAATTATTAAAAGAAGTTCATCAGATATGCAAATTAAGATTATCACGATGAATGATAATCTTAATTTGAAACATTTGTGTATAGGAATTTTTATCTTAACTTTGAAATACACCAGTGCAAAGCCAAGGAGAAAGATGAATGACGCTCCAACATGGAACCACTAGGAGCAATTCTTCAACATGAAAATGAATGGTGCAAAGAGTCATTAACACAAACTGCCAGTTTGAATAAAATACAGCAGTTTAGTAGCCTGTGCTCCTCCTTATACAATGCAAATGTGATATTTATATGACTGATACACGTTTTGTTTTCGGTCACAAAGTCTTTGAATTCTTGCACTACCCTGTTTAGTTATGTACTATTGTGGAGACTCTTTGCACTTGAATGAAAGAGTGGTTACATTAAAAATGAAGGAAATGATATATAAAGATAATTGCCTAAATTACAGATGAAATAATGTAAGGTGGCAGAAACTCAAATGACAAATGGCAGATGGGGTTTAAGGTTATAAATAGGGGTAAAATAATCTGGAAATTAACTCAGCCAAAAGTCTTACAGCATTCAAAAGAAAATACATCAATGAATAAAACAAAATGATTTTGAAAGCTGAAAATGGTCCAACACCACTCTTACTGGCCATTCCCACATTAAAATGTCCTCAAATGAGCAGTTCAATCCAATCAAAATACCACCAGAAAGTGTATGAAGTTAACATTAATGACAAAATAAAAAAAAGCCATTATTATCATTATTGTTGCCATAAACTTTTTAGCCAGGTTGAATATTTGTGTGTGTGTGTGTTTTCATATTGTGAACCTAATACAACATTTGTAGACATCAAATATAGTATACCTGTATAAGTACAATAACATAACTTCAGCTTCTGTAAATTATTCAGAGACAAGACAGAAACACATCGGCAAACACACACACACACACACACACACACACACACACACACACACACACACACACACACAGTGCCGACTCCATAACAGGATTATAGGGCAGGTCCATAGGGGCCTTAAATGTACTACTGCTCTCTTTGTGGAGCAGAACATAATGTTCCCCTGCTACCACACTGTGGAATATGGTGAGCCAGCTCTACTTGCTCTAGGGGAAATGGAGCTGAGAATTGGCCCTAGCAACTAACCTTTGTCTGTGTGTGTGAGTGTGTGTGTGTGTACCCATGCGTGTGTCCATTCATGTGTACAGCCTCCTTGTCTTCATGTACACGTGTGTAAATGAGTTTGTGTTTGTGTAGGTGCATTTAAACTTTCAGATTAAAAAAGGCAAACCAGGTGATTTCTCCAGGGAGTGCTGCTGCCCAGGTAATCTCTGATGCAACTCCCAGGAACCTCTTGAGAACACTAATCTTAATTATACATAAGCACCAAAAGGGATAACATTTTACATCTTGTGCTGCAAGAAACTGCCTATATACAAAGGTCGCCCATCTTGAGAAAGATGTAAAACAAACATATGTGCATGAGGTCTGGATTAAATAACCCCTACCACATTCATCTTTGTGTAAATGCTTTAGAGGGAAGCGAGAGAAGGGAGAAGGAGGCACTGCAAAAGAACTTATTTCTGTCTAGTAAAACCAGGAAACAATAACTGGCCCCGTTCTGTCCTCCCAAAACAAGCAGCCAGCATGTGTTTGTGCACTTAAGTGGAGGATACATGCCTACTGTATACAGGCTACTGCAGAGCATACATATATGTTTACACATTCTTTCCTCTACATATACATCCAAACAAATACACTGGCGAACTTACACCTACTGCTACACTAGCTAAAACACACACATGCACACACACACATAGAGTACCCACAAAAACAAAAGTTCATACAGTAGCTGAGCTGTTGCTCTCACCAGTTCTGGAAGGCCAATCTGGCACGGTCTCTTTCACCAACATGCCCCACAAACCACACAGTCCTCATCAGGCAGGGTGCCAGTGGCATAAGCGTGCGGTATCATTAAAAAGAAACCTCTGGGGTGGCATTTTTTTCCCTCTGTCTTTTACTTTTCCAGTTTCAGTTATTATTGTGGTTCCACCATGTGGAAACCTCATTGAAGATGGTGCTTTTTTTTATGGCACTGATGACCCCCCCCCCCCCACAACATTTTT
>VVHJ01032203.1:0-30591 GCA_015107715.1 Tylochromis polylepis
AAATGGTAGTCTATGGGGGACAGAATGGGAGGAGGCTGTGCTTTGATGGCATTTGTGAGAAAACCGGAAATCTCATCTCAATAAGGATGACACTGGATGAAAGAAGACAACGATAGCTTCGTTTTGATGTATAAATTATACATGTAGGGCAAAAGGTTTGGGCGGGAAAGACAGAGAAAGACATTTTTTTCAAATTATTCTCCACACTCTGTTTTTAGAGCAGGTCACATGACCATTCAGTGGGGGGAAAATTCCATGAAAAATCTAAATTTTCATAAAACTTAAACTGCTCTTGTGAAAAAACCATAAAAGATATCAAAACATGGATTTGGTCAATAAAAGTCCAAAGTCTTGTAACCTGTATAAAGTTTAAATTATGTTTCTGTGACAAAGTATGGCCGAGTGGTAGGCCTTCAAAGTGGCTTGGTGCCTTTTTTCGGGCCCTTTCCCATTCAAATGAATGGGGAAAAATTTGGAAGTTTTTGTCAATTTTGGGAAAACCGTGCGACGAATCCCTACCAAAAGTCATAGCACACCATTCCCGATCAAGCTACACAAAACGATATAACATATGTGGGGTTTGTCTCAAAGCTGCAGAGCGAGTTTCAGTCCAAAATTTTAGGTGGAAGAAATCTGACGAATAGTAGTAAATGTGCTATTGCATAGGCATACTTAATAATAATAATAATAATAATAATTCCATCATCTGTTCTTATTTTCCAGAGCCAGGCCCAACTTAACAATGGGCCACATACCCTTCTGTGTCCTGGTCCCAGTGACGGTGCTGGCTGTGGTGGCTGTAGCTGCTGTAGATGACGAGTACACCTGGCCACAGTGGAAAGTGCCTCTGGTGAGGAAAAGACGCACTGTGCCTCTCAGCAGCCCAAGCTTCTCAGCTCATCCAAAGCCAGAGCTAAGTGGGACTTGTGGGATCGAGTGCCAGCGTCGCCTTCCTTCACCTTCCCTGGAAGACTTGGAGCAGTTCTTGTCTTACGAGACAGTCTACGAAAATGGCACACGCACGTATACCTCCATTTCTGTGCAGGGCCTCAACGAGATGACCGCATGGTCCAGAAATGCCTCGTCTAGCTCCCGCTACAAACGAGAGGTGTATGGCACAGATACCCGCTTCACCATCGCTGATAAGCAGTTCTCTACCAAATATCCGTTCTCCACCTCTGTGAAGGTGTCCACAGGCTGTTCTGGGGTTCTGGTATCCCCTAAACATGTGCTGACTGCTGCCCACTGCATCCATGATGGGAAGGATTATCTAGATGGAGTGCAGAAACTACGTGTCGGTATTCTGAAGGAGAAATCCAGGCGAGGGAAAGGAGGCAGAGAGAGAGGAGGACGACGAAAAGGTAGAAGAAGAAAGGGAGACACAGCTCAAGAAGATGGAGAGGAAAAGGAGGAGAATGGCGGTAAAGGGAAGGGAAAAGGGAAAAGTAGGAAGAGCCGGAATCGGCGAAGCGTGGAATCTGAGAAACCATCATTTAGGTGGACGAGAGTCAAAAAGACCCAAGTTCCTAAGGGTTGGTTCAAAGGCGTCTCGGGTGGACTGGCTGCAGATTATGACTATGCTGTTCTTGAGCTGAAGAAATCCTCAAAAGTCAAGCACATGGATCTGGGCGTGATCTCCTCAGTCAAGAAGCTTCCTGCTGGGAGGATCCACTTCTCTGGCTTTGATGATGACCGACCTGGTAACTTGGTGTACCGGTTCTGCTCCGTGTCTGAGGAATCCAACGATTTGTTGTACCAATACTGTGATGCCAAACCTGGCTCCAGTGGCTCTGGGGTCTACATCCGCCTCAAAGAACCAGGCAAGAAGAAGTGGAAGAGAAAGATCATTGGCGTCTTCTCCGGTCACCAGTGGGTGGATGTTAATGGGGACGGGACGCAGCAGGATTACAACGTGGCGGTGAGGATAACACCCCTCAAATATGCTCAGATCTGCAACTGGGTCCATGGGGACTCAAGCAAGTGCCAGGTAGCCTAAAAAACACAGGACCCCACTTCCTCTTATACATAACCATCAGTACAAGAGACTCCCAACCTACACACCCTCATCTTTAATCATCAATCAGGGGCCCGACAATTGCCTCACCTCTGCCTTCCTGTAACCTCCTGTGCCTCCCAGTGGCTTCTGCTACACTGGTCAACACACGCGCACACACACACACACACACACACACACACACACACACACACACACAGCCATTCAGACTCTGTGTTGACAAGAGAAACTTGTCAGCACATCAGAAATGTGGCTCTTCAGCTTTTCTAATTTATTTGCTAAAAAGAAAAAAACAACTGAGAAAATACATATATATTATATGTATTTTTCAGATCATTCCGATCTGCTGTTTCTAATTTGACCTTTTTTTCCTTTTTTTTTTTAAAGATATGACCTCTCTGGAAGGTTGAAAAGTGTGTATATTATATTATCCCTGGTACATTTATTCTTATTCTAAGCCCTGTATGAAAAGACTGCACTACAAGTCTTTGCCACTAGTGCACATCAGGTTTGACAAAAGACCCAGGAAAAATCATTGTAACTCTTGTTTCGCAAATGAACTATATGGAGACATGGAAATAACTTTTTTATAAACATTTTTAATTGAACATGTTGCATTGTGTGTATCTTGTTTTGGGGGTTTTTTTTGGTTTGTTTTGAAGACAAATTTTCTGTCTAAATAGAGAAAGGTTCCTTATAGAAAATAGATTTTTTTTCTCTGTGAGTCCTGCAATCTATTTCTCTGTTCTTGCAACACAGTGAAATGTGGTTTCATTATTGTGAACATTATGTTGGTGCTTATCCAGAAGATGTGGTGCTAATTTATGAAAAAGTACACGGCTTTTAAAAGATATTTTGTTAGCCACATACTGTAACTATATATTTAATGTGAGGCTACAAATTTGGGTTGCATTAAGATGGGTCCGAAACATCCGACAGTTTACTTGAGCTGCATATATTTTTCAAATTCTAAAGGAAATAGGATTTGCTATAATGCTATAATATTGTCATATAATGGAAGATTTAAATTTGGATTTTTATTTTTTTCTTTTAGATTTTCATGTTGCTCATATTCCAAAAGTTCATGAGTATCCTTTTGAAGACCAAATACCTAAAATTAAAGATGCAGATTGAAAACTACCAAACATTAAATCAAGTTTACCACCTGTGTGTATATGTGTGTTTTCAATGAAGTACATTCAACCACAGCAATCTATTAAATATCCAAACCATTAAACAACACGGTCGGCTTTGAAACCTGCAGCTAGTGATGACATATTCAACCAAGTATAATGTAAAATAAAATTTTAGAAGTGCTTTTCATCATTTAAATTAAGAAAACTGATCAGCTGCGCACAGTTTATTAGACATTTAATCCATAAAATTAAAATTAAATTAGGAAAAATTTCTCCAGAGTAGCCTCATATCAGCTGTGAAGCATAGCTGTGGAAATGTAATGGTTTGATGCGATTTTGTTGCTTTGTGGACTGTGCAGCTTGATATCATTGATTAAGCTCTGAATTATGCATCATATGAACCTTTAAACAGGATTACAGCCTTAAGCACACTAGCAAATCCACTGAGACAACAAAAAAGAAGAAACAGAGTGTTATTGGATCAAGATTATAAGACCAGATGTGAATCACTCTAGTGCGATTTAAAAACTGGCAGCATATGTAAAAAAGTTATTTTTCATGGAATAACATTAAAAATTCTCTCAGATGTATGGGGTCGCACTGGCTTCTCAGGTCAAAGATAAACTTAGTTTGTCCACAGACTAATGTGGAGAACCGTACAGAATTAATACGTTTTTATTGAGTGACTGATCGAAAAAGCAGACTATGAAACTATGAAAATGACACCCAAAAAGTTGATTCTGTTCATCTGGATATAGACTGTTCATCTGGATGATTGAGCATGCATCAAGACATATGAAAAGGACATATTTCACCTCGGATCCATTTTCTTGTTTAAAACATTTTCTGAAAAATATTCAATTAAATTTGGACACTGTGGAGTTTAGTTTTGAACGAGTAAAAGAAAAAAGTTTTTATCAACATATGGCTTAGAGAAATAAAGTTATATTAAAAAAGACAAAACAATCGAGCAAAAAACAAAACAAAACAAAAAAACAACACAAAAAATGACTTGCTGATATCACTCCATCATTTCATACAAATATGGTCACCTCTGGCTCCAATTAAACAAAAATGCCAGGAGACAAAACACAAACACTGAAGCATTCATGCTCAGAATTAAGTCACAGTGGCTACATCCATCTTTTATATACAGTCTGTGTTAAGAATAGTCCGTACAGACTGCACATGCTTCGTTCTGCACCCGCATCTAGATTGGAATAACTGGGAAAAGACACTGGCCTTGGATTTCTGTTTGTTGATTATTTTGTGATCATTTCAAACCTTGACTTACAAGTGTTTTCCAACTGTACTCTTTTAGACCTCTTTTGGAGGACAGAGCCACGGCAAAAGACAGTTATATATAAAAAACTGTGCTATTATAAACTATAATGTAGCGTTTTCATGTGGTGAAACTGAAATGAAAGCAGTCATTTGGGATACTGAAGAAAAGACCGACAGTTCAATCCATCATTGAATTTATTGCATCTCAAAGGGCTTACATGCACATGGGGAGGGGCATTGTAAATAAAATAAATTTGCAACTAAACAAAAATACAATTTTCATAATTTAGTCATGAAAAATGTTAATAATCTCCCATTATTTTCTCTGAATCACATCTGATTCACACAACCAATCCACTAAGAGGACAACACACAGAGTAAGCTTGATAACTGTCTGTAGTTTACAGCACAGGAGAGGGGGACCGGTGTTAAACAATGTCCAAACATATGCATATGTCAACACTGAAAACATATGGATTCCATTGTAAGTAAACAGGAACAAAAGTGCTTTGGGTAACACATTCAGAAGGTTTGACAGTGACCTCCTGTGGGTTTCTCTACACACTGTTCCTCATGTGGCCACATACAGAATTACATACAGTTCCACTAAAAATTGGCCGAATGTCAGCACTGATCAGATGAAGAACTCAAACGCAGTGTTCAGACAGCAGCTGGATCTGATTTTCAACATTTTTAGATTTTCTTCACATTATAACTTGGCCATGTTTGCTCAGTGGGTGCATGCTGGTAGATGACACTGAAGTTAAAGGTACCATGTGGAGTTTTCCACCGCTAACAGGAGTAATGTTTTGATGAGGAGGTGTAAACACTGTACATTTCAATGGTTTTTCTTTACATGAAGTAAATGCTTCATAATCATAACCATAATCAACGGGTCAGGGATACTTAAACAGCTTTCTTTGGTGTGAAATACTGAATGTAAACAAAATAGTGAATGTAAACTCCATAATGTACCTTTAATCCACACCCAAGTCAGTGATGGGATTTTCTAGTTACAGAACTCCTTGTTGCTAGTTTACCATGTTGCTGTTCTTAGAAATGACTCAATATAAATTTCAAACCTTATATCAACTGGATGTAAAATCGATTAATTTGAGCTGGCTGAGCACAGGGTTTGGTATGGCATTGCTATTGAAAAAGTCTGAAAGAAAGAACAGGCACCAGACATTCCTCGCGTGAGAAGTGTCAAAACCAGACTTACGTAGACAGTTAAACAGGAATAGTCTGAATTTACCTCCGTACTGAATAAGTACATTTTAAGATATGTTCTGTAATAGCAATACCAGCAAATATCAATAGTGGTATGGAGGATTATTCTAAAACAAACAGAACATATACAAATGAATAACATAAAACAAAAAGACAAAAGAAGAAACGTAGAAAAATAAGCCACCAGTTAAAAACAAAAAAACAAGAGAAACAAACGAAAGGACCACTTGCTGGTCTTGTATGACTCAGAAGCCCATAGAAGAGGTTTCTAAATACACAGTATATTAATCATGTAGCGGTAGTCATATTTGCTTCCAAATAGTGTTGAAAGATGATGGTAAATAGAAGGATACTCACACCACTTCTTACAACTTCATGTCTGACTCACATTTATATTTCTCTTCAACACATGTACAGAATAGAGACGTAATCCTCGCCCAGAGAAATCTATGTACATCAAAGAGGACCTTTCTGTAAACAACACACAGCATGTTTCTCAGAAAAATCTCCCGGGGCTTTGTTTGTTTTCCCACTCTAATCCAATCAGAGCGGGACAAAAAGAGAGCCCCTCCCCCTTTATAAGGAGGCACGACAAAGAAAGGGGCGGAGACAAATAAGGGGAGGAACTTAGGACAGCAAAGCACATCCATCATTCGACTTAGTACTAGAAATGAATCCGAACACATACACCTTCACCTTCTCACGCTTACTTTTTTTTTTTTAAAGTGATTTTGTTTAGACAAAATTTTGGTACATCGACATAAGCACACGCTTGTATTTTTTTCTCATATATTTATATGTAATCCGCTATGGTTCACTTTCACAGTTTGTGCTACGACATCACACAGGAGAAGGGCTGGGCTGGGCTGGAGTGGGCTGGGCTGGAGTGGGGTGGGGTGGGGTGGGGGGTGGAGAAAAGGCTCTTAATAAGGTTGAATAGCTGAACATCGCTGGCATCCTGAGATGTTGACAGACACCAGGTAAAAAGGTGAGAGGGCTCTGATCCAAAGAGGGAAGCAGCTGGAAGACAGGAAACGGAGAGCATTTCAGTATAAAAGTCATTTTGTTCTGGAGTCAAATGAAAGGGTCTGTACTGGAAGCTGACTGTGATTTTTGTTTAGCAAAGCGATGATTTGAAGCCAGCTGAAGAAGCTCAATTCCATCTGGGTTTTATTTAATCCGAAGCTCACTCTTAGTCATTTTAGTTTTTTTGGATATAAAAGCACAGAAATTAAAAATTTAACTACAGCTAAAAGCAGAAAAACCCTGAAGATGATGTATATGGTTTTATTGTTTGTTGATGACTTTCTTAAGCTCTGAACTAAGATTTGCAGTGGCACTGCCAAGTCACATGATTCCAGAGAGCCTCAGTGCGAGGCAGCATACAACGAGAATCACAGTTGTTTCATGAGCTCCCACCTGAGGCGTTATAAGAAGTCCTTGAGGTCAAGTTCTGCCAATGGGTCCTTGGGCTTCTTGGGGCTCTGGCTTGCAGGTCCTGGAGAAAGCTGGAGAAACAGGACACACAGATCTTCTTAAATTGACCACAGATATTTTAGATAACAAGATTTAATTAATTAAATTCAAAATTAATTAACTGTTTTGAATTAGCTGACTCTCAACATGTAGCTCATTTATGTTGTTTTACATTGTTTTTATGTGCATTTGAATGAGTGTTTATAGCACAAGATCAGGTTTGAACTCGAGTGGAGTGGAATGTGTATTCACAGAGCAATTTGCTGGAGTTCAAGTCATGTAGCGTTGGTGTGGATCTACGATTAACATCCCTCCTCCCTGATGTCCCTCACTATTTGCTATGAGGATACAAGTGGATTTGAAGGAAAACCGGGTCCATGGGTGGGATCAGGATTCATCTATGGGGACAAGGAACTAAACTTCCACTACCTACCACAATAAGATGATTACCAACTCATAATAAAATTTTATATATAGTTTTTAAAAAATGTTTTAATCTTCCTGTGTTGTATTTACACTGTACTTTATGTTCTATTTTTGCTGTTTTATTTGTACACACTGAGAGCCACGTTTAAGACAAATTCCCACTACTTTGCGATGGACAAAAAAGGTTTTCTTATTATGATTCTTAATAATATAAGCAATGTTTGTAAGGAACATCTCTATACATCTATATGAAAACCAGAACTATTAATTGATACATAAAAGCAAGTATAAATATACATATATATGCACAGATCACAGCACAATTAATTTACTGTCAGACAACCCAATCGATGTGTTTTTAAAAGTTCAGTCACTGCTAACCAGCTCTTCTCACCTAATGTTTCCATATGGGCAGACTGGTCAAGTTGCTGTTATAGCGGCTCTTTATTTCATTTAGCTATCCTGAGTTTCTCATTCTGAGGCCACAAACAAGCATGCAAAAATACAGCGTAATTTTGAGGGAAAGATTGTGATGTGTTACCGGTGCTCCTGGTGCAGCGGCTCCAGGTGCAACTCCGGCCACCCCGGTGAAGGGAGGTCTCATCATGGGCTGTCCCATTATAGGCTGCCCCATCATAGGCTGCATCATAGGAGCTCCAGGCCCTGCTGCAGGAGGCTGGTAAGACAAGGGAAGGACATTAGTCTGGGAGTGATACAATTCCCAAGAAAATGCAATAAGATAGAAAAGCAGCTCAAAAGGGTGTAGTTTTTGATGACTGTTTTCAGAAATATGCATTCAGTCAGTTAAGCATAATATTAAGCATAAAGAAAAAAACAATTCTTAGTTTAGAAGCTCTCTACAATCCTAAGAAAAGAATAGTTAAATCAAATGAAGCTTACCATGCCAAAGCCAGGCTGTGCACTCATTGGTGGCACCATGGCTGCACCAGGGGGAGCTGCTGCTGGCACCCCAGGAGCTCCAGGGGTGGCACCAGTCTAAAGAGAACAAACAGGTGAACAGGTCACAATAACACATCTTCTTTAAACCCTTGTCACAAATCACAGTGGTGGTTCAGGAAGTGTCTGCACAGTGGCTGCCTAAGTAAGCAAAAACACTGAACATGTTTTTACTGTTCAGATTAAAGGAAATGTAGTTATTGATAAGCCGCACAAACACACACTTCTAAACTTAGTTTTCAGAAATGCTGCTTTTTGTATGAAGCGTATTCTGATCCTGGTGGAGTCCATGCTGTTCTTACCATGGGGGCTCCCGGTGTAGCCCAGCTTGTGGGGGCTACCTGTGGCATCCAGTTTGCACCTCCTGTCAGCTTCTTCTCACTCTGTGAGTCCCTAAAAGAGGTGAAACGCAGGATACAAGTCAAGATATATGCAATTAACGTCACTTCAATCTCTCAGTGATCATAAAGAAAGGGTTTGCAAATCTAATGATGAACTCATTTTTACAGAATTCACACACTTACTTTTTCTTTACTCCAAGGTCTGAACAGGAAAAGGAAGGAAAAATGAGTTAGCTTTCTACGTAAGAAGACAAATAATAGAACTCCATACAGGAAAAGCTACAGGTTACCTCCAACCAGGTTGGCCAGCGATGTGTCCAGATCTCCTACAATAGCTTTGGTAGCAGGAGGGGTGGCGGATGGACCGGCTGCAATACCCCCCACTGCAACAGGAGTTCCCATGCTTCCTGTGGCGCTTCCAGTAGTGCTGCCCCCAGTGCTCTGGGGCGTTACACTAGGCATCAGCAAGTCACCTAATCCATCAAACACTTGACGGTGAGAAGGTGGGATAAAACAAAACAGATTACAAACCTGTCAATCCCTACGCTAACGAACACAGGCAAAGAGCAGACAGTGTGATGAGTGGGACAATCTGGCTGTGACAGCATAAGTATTCAGTTGTGTATCACATGCACAATGTCTGGTAATACATTTGAGCACTGAAGAGGGCAAAACTGCACCAATTGAACTCACTTGGTCAGTTGCTCAGCCAGTTTAGATTGTCACATCTCAGAACTTAAAAAACCAGCAACATCTGGAGGACATGTTCTAAACCAGGTGTCATCAAGGCCAGCTGGTTTAATACCAACTAACAATTACAGAAGCACTGTATTGTTACAAGTTGGCTGTTTGTTGTGGTATATATGCATGTACAAATGATCAATTTTAATTTTATTAATGGCTTCACAGTGGCACAGCAGGCAAGCAGCAGCAACAGCTTTGGCAAAAACTGGGCATAACATTTGCTCAAGAAATCCCAGCTGGTCTTAATGCCAGTCCTCTTCAGCTGATTGTTCAGCTACAAATTCTTTGTAATATCTCATATAGACCATGCTCTAAAACTTTGTGAAAGTGCAAGTTGATGAGACAGAGAAGCTCACCTCTGTCTGTTGTCAGCAATACTGAAGGGAGTTGCTGAGGATATCCTGAACTTTTCTGTTTGTAAGCACTGGTCTTAGCCTTTGTTAGCTGCTGTTACCAGTATTAGCTGCCATTAGCCAGTGTTAGTGAAACTTTCTTTGAAGTGGATCTAACATTGTTGGACTCAGACATTTAGTAAATAAACTCTCATGCAACATGACAGTGTCAGCCAACTGTTTATCAGAGAGATAAACAGTTGATACTCAAACCTAACATTAGCTGGTACAATGTTAGCTTAACCATCTGCAGTTGTTGTTTAGCAGGCTTGTTGTCAGCTGTCCAGAGATGGGAAAGTCATATGCCTAATCTGCTGTTTCTGCACATTTTCCTGTGTTAAAGCCCTGACTTTAGCTCAGGATATGAGGCTTGTCTCTCACGTTTTCACTTCTTTGGTAAAGGAGACCCCTTCTCTGATGAAAAAAACACATATGTACTATACTTCATATCTCAAGTATGAAGGTTCAGACACAAATTAAAATTTGCCTCTGCAACACACGAACACCTATGAGTTCTCATCTCTATGGCCAGTCTCTAGCCACATATATATAACATACTTCGACAAACCAGCATCAGCTCCAATGTATTTTTAATGGATTAATTCTAAGTTTATGAGAACGCAGCAAGTTGTTGGAAGATGTAGTTGGAAACAAATCAATATATATATATATTTATTTATTTATAAGTACAATATTCTTTTTTCTATTGAATACAATCAAAAAATGACTGACTGTACCTTTAAGCTGCTATAGCCTGCCCACAAAAGTTGCAGATCTGCAAGTCACTTTGCAACCAGCCTCCACCTAGTTCCTCTTTTTCACTTAGTATCTGATTTACTCAATGTCATAGCTTTCTGTTGATCTCCCTGCCTCTCGCTTTCCATGTGAAAGGGTGGGGAGGTCCTAAAATGGAGCCATGCTACAAAATATAACAATCTTACAGATGGAACTATTAATCTTCTTTAGTCTGTAGTGGTTCTGAATGAACTGTAAATACAGGCAGTAGACCATAACCTTGCAGTAATGCTTGCAGTAGGTTTATACAACACTATAAAGTTTTTGCATCTCTGTGTGTGGAGTGAAGCTGTGGAATAGACTAAGTGAGGAACTGACGCAATGTCCCAGCATGACTCAGCTTAAAAAATGGTTCAAAAATATGGTTTTTGCAAAGTACAGGGAGGAGGTGGGGCTCTGATCAGGTGTTCTCACCCACTATTTTCACAACAGTGATGTGTATATATGTGTGTGGGTGCACAAGTATGTTTATATAAGTATATATATATATATATGTAAATTGTATATCTTTTGACGTGCTACTGGGGTTATAAATCCATCAGAAATTCTTCATTACAATTACATTACATGTTATAAATTATTTTAAATTGTATATTTAAAATAATTTATTTAAAAAATTAAAAAATACATGTAACATGTAATGTGACTGTAATGAAGAATTTCTGATGGACAGGGCACAAGCAGGAAGAAAAAGTGTTGACTAATAATTACTAAATAGTGGAAAGGGGCTGGGATTAAATAAGCTTATGCTTCGTCCTGCTCCTTTTTGAACATGCAAGTTATTTATAATTATTATTGCTTTGTTTTCCTTTTGTTTTGCTTTGTTTGTTTGTCTTTTTTCTCTCTATTGTTGTACTATTTTAACGTGTTCAAAATAAAGATTCAATACAAATACAAATACAAATCATATGACGCCAATCTATAAGGTTTCATCAGAGTGATGCTTTAAAAAAGGAAGGTTTGAAGATGTCGCTGAAGCCTTGATGGCATGTGGTTACTCCAAGAGGCTAAAATCCAAAAGACTGAAGGGAAACGTAATGCATTAAGTAAGGGTAAGCAACAAGTTGTGTCTCATGCAGGAGACAACATGCAACTTGGGAACGGCTTTGGTAAAGAAAACAGTAAGGGAGAGTTGTCCAAAGGGCATGCTGTTATCCACCGCAGGGTTGAACTCACCAGTTACAGATTAGAAGCAAGCAATGACCCAGCAGAGTGGAAGGATAGTGATGAGGGAACAAGATGTGTAAAGCAGAGGAGGAACACAGAAAGAAAGCAAGAAAATAGAAAAAAAGGAAGAGTGGAGGGGTGAGTGGGGAGGTGAAGAAAGCACAGCATTTGTGAAAGTTAAAGAAGTAAAATAGAAGAGACTAAGAGAGAAAAAACAGTGCAAAAGAAGCAGCAGTGCTAGGGAATAAAGAAGTCAGCAGGAACAAGAGTTTTAGGTCAGACTGTGACCGCAGCACGTCAGTGTCTCATTCATGCAGAAATCAAGCTGTCAGCAGGTAACAATAACTAGGTCAACTTTTAAGAGCGCTCAGCTTTAATAAAGCAAACAAGATTAATGCACATCAAGCAAGACCTGTGCAAATATCAACAAAATATTTCATAAAATTCTCTCAGCTCACAACACATGACAATGACATCCATCACTAAAATAAGGCAACATAACATCCACTTACTTGAAGCATCAAAGCCACCAGAGGGTGCTGGTGTGGTGGATGGAGGTTCTGCTGCTGCTGCTGTAGCTGGCACTATTGGTACTGCTGCCACTACAGCAGGTACTGGTGGCGTTGGCGAAGTAAGCGGGCCCAAGGCATCAAAACCTGTTTCCAGGAGGTCATTCTGCACCAGAGCTGGAGCCAGGGCTGGAGCCAGAGATGGGGCGGCAGCAGGGGTGAGGGTGGGGGACATTAGTCCTGAAGGATATAACCAACAGGACTGTAGTACTACATACTGAGTACTGCATCAGCACAATTAAATAAGTAGGAATAGATCATCCCTCTGAAAGGAAATCTCTCACAGCAGTTACAGCACAAGAGCTAGTTAAAACACTAATTTTATATTTAACTTAATAACTGATTTAAAATAATGATGTGAGTGTTGCGGGAGGGACACGTGATGACAGATGTTAAAGACAAGAAAACAGATAAAATATTCATGCTCCAACATATCACTTTGCTATCAGACTGCAGGCTGACTTGTCATTCACAGTTTCCAAATGTACAATGGGAGACAAAGCCTTCAACTATCAGAGTCCTCTCCTGTGGAACAAGCTATTACTTTATGGTTCAGAAGGCAGATACCAATCTACTTTAAAGATCAGACTTCCAACTTCCCTGTTTCATAAAACTTGGAGCTGACGCTGGATCAGGAAACCCCGAACCATCCCTTAGTATTGCTGCTGGCCTCAGGGTGCTGGGGGACTTTCCATGAACTGTTCTGTCTCCTTTTTTACACTAATCCCAACATCTGGTCGCAGGAGATGATTGCCCATCCCAGAGCCTGGTTCTGGTGGAGGGCTCTTACTGTTAAAAAAGGAAGCTTTCCTCCCTGCTAAAGCCAAGTGCTTAGTCATAGGGATATGTCTGAGTTCTCCCACTATTATGGTAACTGTTTACCTTCCGATGTAAAGTGCCTTGAGAAGATTGAACTGATGCTGATAAAGATTTGAATAAATAGTTTTTTTCTTCCACAGTTACCTGACAAAATTCCTTTGAGTTGTTTTTCACAAAAGAAACCTGTCCCTGTCAAACTGCTTAGATGTTTCAGATATAACGGTATTCGGTCTTAGTAGCAGTACTTAATAGCTGAAAGAAGAGAAAAAAATCTGTAATGTTGAAGGGTTGGGGTTGATGAGCTATAACAGTGTATACTCCTTATACACTGTGCATCAGTCTTATTATGACGGTTCTGAAAGCAGGACTTTCACTTAAATTGACTATTTCTATAATTCACTGAAACATTTACTGGGCCAGATCTGCACAGTTTTCTTTTTACAGTAACATATAGAGAGCCAAATAAATTCTTGCCAAGTGTCTGGGTATGATCATCTACTTCTAAAGGTTTTGCAGTTTCAATGTAGCTAATGCACAACTGCACTTCCCGGTAGGTTCATCAACTATTCAATAAAGATCTAAATGAGATGGGCAAGACATAGCCATGACGTCAGTGGGAGCTCGTGGGGGAAAGACATATTCCAAATGAGTCCCAAGTCATTCTGGAACAGCTGTGTGATTAATTCAACTAGAGCTGCCAAGTCATTACTTTCTGTACAACATCTTAATGAGCGTAAGACTCTCCAATCAACCATTTGCCAAAATGAAAAGTTTATACAAGACTTTTCAGCACAACTTATTTAACATTTTCCGTCCATTCAGTTTTTTGATTTGCATGAAACAGTGTGATGGAACTCCGAAGAGTGACAACTAGAAGAGTCTCACCTCCCAGCAGGTCGTCTTCAAGCCCTCCCGGAGCAGAACTCTGCGTTTCCTCCACAGGGCCCCCGAAAGAGTCTACGGGAGCATCCAGTTATCCACAAGGCAGCATGGAGGGCAGAAAGGGGTGAGAGGTCAGCCCTGGTACACAAAATGAGACACGATGAAGGGGTGGATAGGAGACAAAATTATCTTTATAAAACAAAAAGATCAAGTGTGAACAAAAAAAGGTTAAATTAAAACAGATTTTAAGGCAATCCATCCAAGAATCGTTGAAACTGAGAAAATACAATGAAAACATACCATCCCCCCTCCCACCCACACACCACCCCGCCCCCCATGAACTGAATTTAATAGGGTGACCACATCATAAAATTCAAAAGAACTTAAAATTAAAACTACATTCTGCTGACGCTGATGGACTTAGAGACAATCACATAGATTCCATAGAGCAGGGGTGGGGAACTCCAGGCCTTAAGGGCCAGTGTCCTGTAGGTTTTACATATCACCCTGGGTCAACATGCCTGAATCAAATGATTACTTGATTATTAATGATTCATTACCAGGCCTCTGGAAAACTCCAAGACATGTTGAGGAGGTAATTTAGCCATTTAAATCAACTGTGTTGGGCCAAGGACACATCTAGAACCTGCAGGACACCGGCCCTTGAGGCCTGGAGTTCCCCACCCCTGATATAGAGAAATAATTGTTCTAGGACCATTACTGCGACCTGCTGCATCTAGGATTTGTAAAATCTAACACAGATGTGCTGCTAGAAACACTCCTGTGAGAACTTACTGTAAAAACTGCAAAACCCCCCCCAAAAAACAAAAGAAAGACACAGAAAAGTCAAATTATATGAGGCACAAAGTACATCAACATCAATTTTACACAGCACATTTTGTTGTAGAAGTGATATACCAGTGTGGGATGTCAAGTCAATACTTAAATAACATCTGTTTTTCACCAACAACCACAGCCTTGACTAAAATCATGATATTAAGAGTCCATTGTAAACGTGTATGTCATAACTCTCCAACTTTTGCTTTAAGAATACATGGTGAGCCTACATATGCTTTGTGTTATCAGGACACTGATGCTTACCTAAGATCTTAGGGAGGAATGTGTGATTGCATTTGAGATGTTAATAAAGTGGGTTTACACTTTATTAACTCTAACAAACTCTACAACTCTAACAAATCCCTTTATATATCTGTCAGTTGGTATTGTATGTACAGTACCCAACAGGTCAATGACAGGCTCCAGCTCTGCTTTAGGTGGAGACGAGGTCCCTGCCGCAGGAACAGAAGCAGGAGCCGGGGCAGCGGCAGGGGTAGGAGCAGGAGCAGTGGTAGGAGCTGGAGATGAAAATGAATCTGGACAGCAGAGATAAAAACAAACAGAGATTGAATTAAATCAGTTTTTATTAATCACTGCTTCAGTTCCAGCGACAGACTCCTCTGCTCATGTAGGGTTTTTTTCTGCCTGTTCTAAAAAGACTAAAGCAGACATGCAGAGAAGAAGAAGTAGCAGAAGGAGGAAGCAAGCATCCCTGCATCTTAACTGTGTATCCACATCCTTGAAGCGTGCATCCTTTGGAAGTAGAGGTCTGGTCTGCATGTGCATGCAGACCTGAGTACCATGCAAAAACTTGTCTGGCTGCACCCCTCATAAAAAAAGGAAGGGAAACAGTGATGCAGTAAAGGTAAAGCAGCTTGACTCACCCGTCACAATGTCTCCAGCCGGAGCCGGCTCGGGCAAAGGAGAGGGCCCGCGTGAAACAGCAGGAAGGTCTAATTTACCAACGCAAGCAAGAGGCAGAATACGAGAAAGAAGAAAACCATGGAGGTTGGGGAGCAAAAAAAAAAAAAAAAAAAAGCATTAGCGTGGCAGGTAGAAAGATAAAGCATAGAAAGAAAGCAGCCACAATGACAATCCGGTACTTGACGAGTGGGATGCATGCACAGTTGTCACATACCACTATGGGGGGACAAACCAAGAGGTGAGGAAAAAAAACAGCTGACAGAGGAGTGGACATATAGAAACCAGAGGAGATAAAGAGGTTCCATACACAGAGAAATGGATATCAACTCTTGTACCTGCACCAAAAAGGTCTACGCTAGGAGTGGTAGCAGCTTTGGATTCAGTGGTAGGGCTTTGCTCAGGCATAGAATCAAACATATCTACGAACAAGGACACACAATCATATGTACATTCAGAGTCCAAAGTCCAGTGCATACAGAATGGATTCAGAAGAGAGATGAGGGGAAAGCAGAGAGAGCAGATATTTTGATTATTAAATGGGTAAGTTGCTGTGTATCTATTCAGTGCAATGCAGAATGAGAGTTAAAAGGGAAATACAGCCAAAGTTCAACATGAAGACAAACTTACATATTTTCTAGGACTCAAAATTTCTGAGGTTTTCAAATTTTTCCAATCAGCGATGTCACAAAACACATCAAACCCTGACTCTGTCTGCATGTGCTAGCTCTGGGGGTAATCACTACAATCTGCCATTTTAACAACATTCGAGAGCTAAGAGATAAACTGACTAATAGGAGAGGTTTTCAACACCAGGCATTTCCTTTGGCCTCCAATAAAAATACATATAAACTTGCTTTCATTTAGAAAACCCTGTTTGTAGCTTTGTGGCATTCTGAGCTAAACAGTAATGCCAGCATGCTAACATACCCACAGACATTGTTCTGATATCTTGCTTCTTCAGTGTATTTTATATTAGCATGTTAGTATGCTAATAATTAGCAACAAAACAGAAACTCAAAAGAGGACTGTCATTTACCTTTGTAAGTAGTTGGCTACATTTGTTGGATAAAACAAAATGCTTTTGACCCCTTTTGATGCTAAACAAAAATATATATATTAGCAACAAACTACCAAGTTGATTTTGCAGGGAGCATGATTATCTGCACTGAAGTCAGTGGCAGTACATCCAAACACTTTCAAGGTCTTCCATACCGGGCCTGTGCCATCCATCCATCCATCCGTCCATCCATCCATCTTCTTCCGCTTATCCGGGGCCGGGTTGCGGGAGCAACCCAGACCCCCCTCTTCCTGGCCACCTCACCCAGCTTGTCCGGGGGAACACCAAGGCATTCCCAGGCCAGCTGAGAGATATAATCTCGCCAGCGTGTCCTGGCTGGGTCTGCCCCTGGGCCTCCTCCTGGTGGGACATACCAGGAACACCCCACCCAGGAGGCATCCTTGTCAGATGCCTGAACTACCTCAACTGGCTCCTCTCGATGTGGAGGAGCAGCGGCTCTACTCTGAGCCCCTCCAGGATGGCAGAACTCCTCACCCTATCTCTAAGTGAGAGGCCAGCCACCCTTCTGAGAAAGCTTATTTCCGCCGCTTGTATCTGTGATCTCGTTCTTTCTGTCACTACCCAAAGTTCGTGACCATAGGTGAGGGTAGGGACGTAGATCGACTGGTAAATCGAGAGCTTCGCTTTTACGCTCAGCTCTCTCATCACCACGACAGACCAGTACAGCGTCCGCATCACTGCAGCTGCAGCACCAATCTGTCTGTCGATCTCCCGCTCCCATCTCCCCTCACTCGTGAACAAGACCCCGAGATACTTAAACTCCTCCACTTGGGGCAGTAACTCTTCCCTGACCCAGAGTGGGCACTCAACCCTTTTCCAGCTGTGGACCACGGCAACATCCCGAGCCTTCAGGTACTCAGGGCGAACTTTATCCACCACCTTGCGGCCACAGCTCAGTGTATGGAGGTGCTGAAAATGGTCCATTCTGACTCAATGTCCCCAGTCTCCCTCGAAATGCTGTCAAAGCAATGCTGTCAAGGGAGTTGAAGATCTCGTGGACGGGGGCCTGTGCCAGGCACACCCTCGCTATATGTTTAGGCACCCCAGGTCTATCCAGCATCCTCCCCCGCCACCTGATCCAACTCACTGCCAGGTGGTAATCAGTTGACAGCTCAGTGCCTCTCTTCACCTGAGTGTCCAGAACATACGGCTGCAGATCTGATGATAGGATTAAATAACTGATGATGGACCTGCCGCCTAGGGTGTCCTGGTGCCACATGCACTTATAGACTCTCTTATGTTCGAACATGGTGTTTGTTATGGACAAACAGTGGTTTGCACAGAAGACCAGTAACAGAACACCGCTCGGGTTCAGATCTGGCAGGCCGTTCCTCCCAATCACACCCCTCCAGGAATGCCGGGTACTCTGAACTGTCGTTTGGCACACAGGCACAGACAACAGTCAGGACCCATTCCCTGACCTGAAGGTGCAGGGAATAAGCCCTCTCATCCACCAGGAAAAACTCCAATGTACAGGCAGCAACCGGAGGGGAAACTAAGATACCTACCCCAGCCCACCGCCTCTCACCAAGGGCAACTCCAGACTGAGACAGTCCAGGCCCTCTCCAAGAGACTGGTTCCAGAGTCCAAGCCATGCGTTGAGGTGAGCCCAATTATATCTAGTTGGTACCTCTCAACCTCTTGCACTAGCTCAGGCTTCTTCACCACCAGAGAGATGACATTACATGTCCCAATCGTTAGTCTCGGTAGCTGGGGATTGGTCTGCCAGGGTCTCTGCCCCTGGTCACCACTCAGCACACACTGCACCCGACCCCTGCGGCATCTCCTGGGGGTGGTGGGCCTACAGGAGGGTGGGCCCATGTCCCTTTTTCAGGCTGTGCCCTGCCAGGCCTAAGTTGTCATAGATTAACTGAAATTAATTAACCTTCATGCTGAGACTAGATGAGTTATTATAATTAATTCTGGAGATGGCAAAAATGTCTGTACTAAATCTCATGACAAGCAATCCACTGATTATGAAAAAACAAAAAAACAAAACAAAACAAAGGTTCAACAAAACTCAGAAATGTCAACCTTATGATACTATTTGAGAAAGCTCAGTGGATGACCAAAGTAATCTTCTCATCATGAATATCAGAATCAGTGTACTATCGCTAGCTTGGCTAAGATATACAACCATAAAGTTCTTATTTGGGCTTCTTGAGGCCTTTGGGGTATTAGACCTTTCCACACATTGACATATAAGCACTTGAGCAAGTAATTCAGCTAGCCTACATGTCTTTTCGGACTGTAAAACAAACATTGACAAATTCTGTTCTTTAATTCTGACATTTAGCGATATTCCCTTTTAACTCAGGTGCATAAGCTACAATACAGCATTCCCATCCACCAGTATCAAAAACTCTGGTCACAAGCAGGAGAAGAAAACACTTTTCTTCCCTCCAAGTTTGGGAGACTGTTAGTAGTAGTAAAAAATCAACACAATTTGAGCCACCTCTGTTAATAAAAACAAAACAAAATTTTCTTTTATCCTCAGAGATCAATTAAGTACAAGTTTTGGTCCCCGGTCAGTAAATAATATTCGATTTTAATACTGGCTTTGGAGATTTTTTCTAATTCACTATATTCATGTTATTTTCATTTTTTCCTTTCTTTCTTTTTTCTTTTTTACAGAGGAGGTCAAAATGCTTGATTTACTATAAACAATCTAAAAGAAAGGTATCATGGAAAAATATAAAAACAAATCAGAATGTAGGGACTGGGCAAGTAATTGTAATTTTCACCATCATCATCATCATCATCATCAATATCAAGAGCAACACAATTATCATAATTATTAATACCATCATCATTATCATCATCATCACCATTGTCATAATGCAGGGCAATGCAGTGAGAGGCATAATGAGAGCGAGAGGACTTTACCACCAAAGAGATCTAGAGTTGGGGCAGCTGCAGACTCTGTGGTGGTGTCGGTGGTGGTTGTGGCAGTAGTAGTTGTGGTGGTGGTGGTATTAGTGGAAGAAGGGGTGGGGGCAGCGATGGGAGCGATGATAGTCGGCGCATCACTAGAGGTGGGAGGAGAAATGGCAGCAGCATCCGCCCCCGTGTCGGCGGGCTTCATAGCAAACAGGTCCAGTTCTGGAGCAATGTCCGCACTCCCCTCCGTCGTAGCGAAGGGGTCTTCACAAAGAGCAGCAGGTTGGTGGCGTTCAGGAGTTAGGGAGGGGGCAATGATTAGAAAAGAAGGGAATGGGTCAGTGGAGAGGGGATGGGGAAGGAAGGGATTAAGGATTTGTTAAAATGACAAAAACTGCAAAAAGCATTTTTGTGAGGCTAAATACCTCAGAAGTGTCAAGTTAGGGTCAAAGAAAGTAAACCACTACACGGTAACTCATTAACTTCAGTGCTGCATCCACAAACTTTAGCAGAAAATACAACAGAAAAAATAAACCAGTAATTATGGACTATAGTTAGTAGTGGAATAATTCCACTGATGCCCAATTTGTCTCAAACATGCAAGCCTAATCCAAACCATCCATGTGTCCAGGAAACACCGCAGGCTCTGTGAACACTGCTAGCAGTATATAAGAATAAAAGAACATGCTATAAATACCTTGCATCTAATAAAAAGCATTTTAAACTTTTTTTTCTGTCCGACAGTGACAAGTCTTTCTCTGTCCATGACACAAAATTCTGACCAGTTAGTCATTTTACTTTTACCCAGCAGGCTATTTGGGTTGACAAAGAAAAAAAATTAAATATTACTTATTACTGAATAACTGCTAGACAGTCAACCATTTGCTAGTTAGCATTAGTTTTTATTTGTTGGTTGTTTTGGGGGGTCTTTTCTGGTTCATCAGTATGAGCAGGACACCTATCAGTACATTCCTGGAGCAAAGAACCTAGAAAATGAGCCTAGTTAGCATTAGTTAAATGTGGGTCTAGTCAAGTATACAAGTTCTTTTTTCTTGTTCTCCTTTACCAAAATATTTAACTATGTATATTATTTCTTAATCAATAAAATGGCCTTACTCTTCACTCTTGAATTGAATAACTTTGGCAGTGCACTGCTAAATAAGCTAAATGCTAACAATGCTCACACTGACACTAGTGACCTGCTGACGTTTGGCAAGTAATGATTAAAAGTAAGCAAGGTAACATGCTAATCATGAACTAAAAACAACAACTGACACTTTGAAAAGCTAACAAAGTACAAATGTATTTTGGCCTAGTGATGGTGTTATATAAAACATCACGGACCGAAGTCATTATGATTCAGCCTCGAGTGAACATCAAGGTTTGTAATACAGTTGACAAGGTAAGGAACTGAATTTCTAGCTTTATTTAAGTATTTTACAAAGTCATTAGAACCTAAGCTTGGCGATTAATGTATTTTGAGCAGTACTGGGGTATGTTGTGGAAAAAACTTTATTATTTAGCAAAAAAGAGCACTACCCCAAGTTATAGAATCACTCCAGTCTTCTCATTTTTGATAAGTTAAGTGAACCAACGCGCAAAGTTGTCAAAAGCTGGCACTTCCCTTCAACACAGAAGATAAAGTGTGGATGCAGGATAAAGTTAATTTTAAGGTTAATCACACTTAAATATCAAATATTCTGTGATTACAGTAGAGGTAATTACAGATGGTTACAGTACACTATGCACCATGTAAAGTAACATTTTTGCATATTTCATGGACATTATGTAGGTTGCTTCAGTTTCTCTGCTATGTAAACTGCTGCAGGCTAAAAAGAACAGCTGAATGCAGTTATTAAAACCAAAATAAAATATGATTAGTATAACCATCACAATCCAGTTGTGTCAGGGTTAGTGGTGTTAAAAAAGACATTTATTTCTGTAATACTGAGAAGATAATAGCTGTACTGTGCTTTTTACTGCAGTATTCACTGGATGAATATTAGGAGGAAAAGAGTCATTGAGATGAAGGAGGAGAAGGTCCATGACTTGGGCATTAGAGTAGGATTTGGGGTGAGACAGTAGGACCTGAGGGCAGGTTTGTTCTACTGTCTTCTATGAAAGCAGAAGCAGCTTTATTAATATAATAAAAGCAACAGCCTTCACATTCACACACGCATTCATACCTCCATGCACACACATTTGCACAGAAAGCTGTTTTGTCACCCACCAGATCCACCAAATGCATCAGCAGCAGGGCCCGCGGCCACGGCAGCAGGACCATCTCCTGGGGAAGGTGCAAACGCATCTAGGGTATTGCAGACGAAAAATAGCCGGAACGCGAACACAAAACGTAACACCCGGACCAACACACACATGGATGTATAGAACAGAAGATGAATAAACAGATGAAATGGACAGGGAAGAAAAATGAGAGGTCAGCATCAGGAAAAAGCAGAGAATACAAGAAATATGCAGCCCAGTAACTGCAATGATTGATCTCATTGTATCATCAGTCACATGATGAGTTTATTTGGGAGGGGGCTGCATAATGCTGCATTCAGTGAGTGCACCACCAGTGCAGGCTCGTGAAATGAGGCATGTTGTCACAAGTTACTTGCACTCTGTGACAAGAGGGGAAATGTCAAGGTCAGGGATGGACAAAGGTAGTCTCTCTTTGCTGTTTTAGTAGTACTCAAAATGTTTGTTAGTATTAATTATTAATCCAAATTATCATTAAATAGCATTCAGCTCGTCATTATCTTGGCATATTTAAGAAACTGTTAGTAATTCATAGGAAGAAAATAATTCAGGGTGATAACAAAAAGCACAAATTAACAAATCCCAAAAATATGCATCATGATTTTGCACATTCTGGTGGGGGAACGAAATAATGCTGTACTGTAGTGGCTCATTTTTGGGGGGGAGGATTTGACACAAAATGGAAAAGTTTTTCCCCTGTGCTGAGTGAAAAACATGATGCGTGATAGCTGTACACTATGCCAGCACAACAGTATGTGCATAGCAGTCACAAAGCAGGACGTAAAAACATGTTTAGTCACATCACTAAGCTTTTTTTTTTTCAAAAATGAAGTACATCTGTACATCAACAGCTCTGACTGCTGAACCCCCCTTCCCCAGAATCCTCAAACATTTGTAGCCATAGAATGAAGAAATATCAGTTTACTTTTGGTATTTTATATTAGATAAAATAAGGCTTGGAAATAATGCTGCAACTTGAGAAATGTGTTAAAAAGATTCTTCATTCAGATGACAGGAAGGCTGTTTAAAGATTAAGGAAACATTCTTCAAAAAGAGCTGTGAGTGCTGCTAAACAACATTTCTATCCTTTTAAAGAGATTTACAGCTAATTATTTTAAAACCAGACTTTTAGCTTTATGGTTCAAAAGCTTTGGCAATGCATTTCTCATCTGCTTACTTTTATAATATGCATTTGATGTAGTTTTGACAGTCGCATCAAAAAGAGCATGTAGAAAATTTAAGCTCCTTGGTTAACCTAATGAGAAAAAAGCCTGTATGCTTTTTGTCGCGGTATGCACTCCTGTGTTTCCAAAAGCAAATCCAAGCTTCATAACAAAGGAAACCTATCAGTATGTAACTAAACAATGAATGGGCTTGTTGCAGAAAAGCAGGCAGGCCGCATCTGCATCCTAACCTCCACCTACACTGACCTCCAAAAAGGTCGATGTCTGTGGCTGAGGTGGTGGAGGCAGGAGCAGAGATGGGCAGCGAGGTGGGCGCCTGTGCAGCTGCAGCAGTGGTGGAACGAGCAGGGGCTATGGGCGCGGCAGCCACAGGGGCAGCAGCAGCCGCAGCATTGGCATCAGCAGACTCTTTCTTTGCCAGGAGAGATTCAGAGGCTCCATTGGTAGCAGCCGGAGTCGCTATGCAGATAAACCCCGCAATCCAAACGCCACGACCCAGTCACAACCCCCAAAAGGGAGGAAGAAACAGCAGGAGAGAAGAAAGGGAAGAAGGAGCGAGACGGCAGCGTCAAAGTGAGTGAAAAGTTTAAAAAAACAAACAAATCAGAACTGCAGGTAGAGAGACAAGTTGCACAGTGGATGCCTGCAGGCGACGCTGTCAACAGAGAACTTACCCAAGAGATCTTCAAGACAGCAAGAACAAAAACAAAGAGAGAGCGGTCAGAGACAATGAATGACTAAGTAAAAACCGAGATATAGTTTTAAATTATACAGACACTCCAAGTTATGATTTTTTTTTTTTGTGGCTAATTTGAGAGCTTCCAAGGACAGGACAAGCCAGAAAAGCAGAGATGGGACAAAAGCGAATCCAATTGAATGAAAGGGTCATTAATGTAACTGAGGTTTTAAAAAAGCTAAGGCTAGACCACCATGGTTAAGGTATCAGAGGAAATGTAGAATAAAATCTTTAGAATTGTAATTAAAAGCCTAAGAAGAGTAAAAGAGTTTTTTGTTTGTTTTTTAATGCATATTTATTACAAACTATAAATAAGCGACGCTGCTGCCATACAGGCAGGTTTTTCCGTTCAGTTTCTTCTTTCTCCTTCTTGGTTTTCATTCATTCTATTTTGGCAATAAAAATCACTCAGCAGTGACCTCACTACACTGTGTGCTTTGAAAAATGGTACAAATAATGTAAAGTAAAGCAGGCAGCGAGTAGTTTAGGAAATGAAACATTAAAAAACATCAGATTTATTGAAGAACTTGATGTAAGTGTGTTAAATATGCTCTTTCACTGAAGTACATTAAGTTAAGGTCATTTAATATCACTAAAAGTCTCCCCTGAATACTGACTGCTCTGTCACAGATGAGCAACCATAATGTGACAGTGTGAGTCTGTTAAACTTCAGTATGTTAAAGAGCTGTGCATAAGGCTATAGGATGAGAGATACACAGCATTTTACACTTCAGGAGGTCTGGACCAACATAAGTTATAACTTTTAGCATGTTGAGCTAACACATGAGTAACCTCTCACAGCCGTAACAAAGGATTATATCTGAAGCCAAGAAGTACTGGGCAAAGTGGCAGTCTATTAGAACAGTTTTCGTGACATTATCACCAGATAAACTTGATTTTCCTTGCTAAAAAAACAAAACAAATTTACTACTTTTTATGTTTTGTTAATGTCTACAGGTAATCTTTACCACCTCATACCACAATATCTGTAGTCATTTTACTTTTTAAGTTCCTTATTTTATTATTTTTAGATTTCAATTTAATTGAATCTTCCCTTCTTTCCATTTTCTATTTAAGTAAACTCCGTCTTTTGTGCATTTTCTTCCCTTTCCAAGACAGTTGTTTTGTGATATTGTGAACTAGGGTGTCTATGTTTTGTCTGTTGTAACAGAGTAAATTCCTAACTGAAATATATTATCTTGTTAGATGTCCAAAATTATAAGCTATATTGAAAAAAAAAATCCCTGTTCATCACAAGAAGATCTGATCTAAATTTTCTTCCCTCTTTGTGTGTAAGTTTTTCTCACAGTGAAAAAGACTGCTCTGTCTGATATATAAGCAAATAAGCTGAGTATGTTAGAAATAAAAAGCTGATCTCACAGTTTAATTCATAACACTCTATAATACCAGGATTCTGATTGTTTACCTACATGGATCATTAGCTTGTTGACTTTTTGCCTGAAAATTATGAATCCAGTTTGAACATTGTATTAGGAGCTACACTGACTATCCTAAGAATTACAAATCCTGGATTCAAACAATGTCATGTGAGTCATTCTGTATTGGACAAGCAATCTGATATAACAAACATAATTTCCCCAAAAGACTTGATCTTTGGGACTAATGTTGTATTACATTTAAAATCAGAAGTCAGAATTTCCAAGTTCCCAGTCAGTCATTTTTAACTGAAACATCCCCTTACTTACAACTCAGAAAGTTGGGGCAGCCCCGCCAACCCCGACTTCATAATCCCAAATGGTGGCAGTGTACGTAAACGGTAATAAAACTTCTAATCTGTGTTGCCACTGCTGTGTATTTGTGACTGGTTAAATAAGCCATATACAGTGCACTGACCTAGCTCTATCCATGTACCTGATGCACCGCTGTTTTTAAGTGCCAAAAAACGATTATTGTGCGGCTTTCTAATTATGTATGGCTGCCTCTACCTTGCTAAATAGCAAAACAAATCCTACTTTTCTTTGCTTTTATTACTTGGATGCACCCAATTTAGGAGTGACATCACTCCCAGCTTTGACATCCAACTTCCAAGGTAACTGAAATGCAGCATGATTGAATGGGTTGTGGGACTACTTCGGGGTCAGGCATGTCTCTAACAGCATTAAGCATGATATCTTTGTAGCCATTCATTTATAAGGCCCCTTTTTTAAGATTTTAGCTAATGTTACTCAGTGTCTAAAAATGCGGGAATATCAGCTTGTACTCAAATCAGGAAATGACTGGAGTTTCATACGTTTCATTTGGTATATCAAAATGACCTCACCTCCCCATCCAGTTGTGGAGGAAGCAGCTGCAGTGCCCCCTGCTGATGAGGAGGACATGGGATCTAGATCCAAGAGGAACCCATCATCAAGTGCACTGAACACAGGGGAAAAAAGACAGAAAGGGTGTGTCGACAGATTAATCCATTTATAATGTGGTATCGATGCAGATAAATTACAACAATCTCTTATATTGATGAGTGATTCTTACTTGCTGGCAGTGGTAGGGGCTGGTGCAGTGGGAGTGACAGAGGGTGGAGGGGGCTTGGCAGGCGGCATGGGGCGGGCCGGAGGCCCACCGGCAGCAGCGGGAGGTGCGGGCTTGGCTGGCGCAGCAGCTGCTGCTGCCGCCGGCGTGCTATTGTTGGCGGTAGCATCCTGCCGCAGAGGACAACCCCCGTTAGATGATGACCAACATATTTATGTAAGCTGATGTGATTCAACAGCTTTTTACACACATGAATTCACAATGAATCCCTACCCATCTAAAGTAAAAACTGGTAAGGCTGAAGCCCTTGATTCAAGTTCTCAATAACTGTATTTTGACTCTGAAAGGTGTCACACATAAATCAAGTCCTATTATCACCTCTACATTGTGATTATCATGAATCATAGCTTACCTTTGTGGGCGACCTGCAAAAACAACAACAGCACATGAGTTAACGAGTTTAACGCTGTACATAATGAAAGCTAATGGCTGCTACTGAGACAGGAGGCAAAGTGACGGCTTAAATATCACTTTGTCGTTTTCAGGCAGGAAGCATTTCAAAGCAAATCCATTAAGCAAGCATCTTCAATTAATGGATCCATGCTGCATTGATGAGTTACAACTTCTTGGCCCCAGCGCCACTTGAACAAAGCTTTTTTATTTTGACATTATGCATAGAAAGTAATGACTGACATGTGCATGAAGCTTTGTAAAAGTTGGGGCTGACTCTACAGCAGGATGATAACAAAGGTATCAGGTTAGTGATGACATGGGCTAAAAGGCAAGGCCAAATGATTTGGGATTCTGAAATGTGAAAATAATTCTATAGAGCAGCAAAACTGTACTCCAAAAGATATAGGATGTTCAGATGCTGTGTCTATTGAATCACTGAGTAATAATATAAAAATAGTGTATAACCTGAATAAGGCAAAACAATGATGGTGGTGAAATAACATTTACAAGTCCTACTCTCATGGACAGAGTTTACTTACTTATCCTCTCTGAGTTGTGTAAAGATAAGAAGAAATGACATGTTGGAGAAGTATTAGTTAATTTTACTACAGATGAGCGAAATCCCTGCAAAAAAACATTGCTGTTAAGCATTAAAAAAAAAAAAACACACAAACCAGGTGTTTTGTCTGATCTACTTACGGTTTCTTCCCCTCCAAAGTGTTGAGGTGGGTCTCCAGAGATGCCAGAAGGCTTTCGGGGGCCTGCAGAGAAACATACACAGAGAAGGGTTACTAATTACTCAAACACAGATGGCACGTTGAGTACAGTTAGACAGATAGGTATAAGAACAGAGCAGGGTGCATGGGGTAATTTATGTATCACATTTGGATTGTGCGAATGCCTCTTTAACCAGGGCTTCTTCATGGTGGCTATAAAATAGAAGGACAGCAGCTGAGGAGATTACTTAAGTGCCTTTTTTTCTAATACACTGATAGGCTGCAGACTGGCTAATATCCTGATGGCTGTTCTGCCTTCTCGTATTCCTGCCTGATCCTCTGATAACTGTCCTCCCTGCTCAGTTTTATTTCCTCTGTATAATCTAATCAACATTGACTCAGCACCACTGACTCTTGGAACACCTCGCTCTATTTTCATTTTCCTACATCTCTGAATGCACCGCTCCAAAGTGAACCTTAGACTGGCACATTGCCTTAACTGTGACTTGAGTTTTAACACATTAAGGCTGCAAAATATCCTGACTGGCTCTTTCGTCCAGCACTCAATTAAATCCATAAAATACATGTTCTTTTGGAGTGCTAGCTTGTTTTCCTTATTATGCTTTTTGTTTTCTTTAGAAATGGAAATTTCTTATGATAAAGACATGCAAACCAGTAAGGAAAAATAACAAATGTAAAACTGTTGCTATCCAAAATATATTTTTTATAATGTATAAAAAATATTCAGGCACAAATAGACAACTCTGCTTTGTGCTGGTTGTCTGTTGGGACTTTACATCCATTTTCTTTTCTTTTTTTAACCCTCACAATATTGTAAAATTATCTTTGGTTGTTGATATACAGTACTGTGCAAGTCTTGAATGAACTCTCATTTCTTTATATTTTGCCAGGAAAATGGGAACTAATGCAACGGTTTATTGAAACAAGTATAGAAAGACAGCTGCGTCCACAATGGAAGCAATTCATGCGCCATGTATCGCTCTGAAGATGATGGCTGACCACTTGTGGACATTCCAGGCTCTATTTGCCAAAGCAGCCCTCTTTTTTATTTACAACTAGGCCATATGTCCATCAACAATATCCCGCATTTTCATTGATACTCGCTTCAATCACTTGCCTGGCAACTGAGAAAAGGTCATCTTGGGTCTCACCCATTTTTATTACTAGAAGTAATTTCGTAGGTGCCTGAAATCACCAAATTTAATTGACTTTCTGTGGTAGCCAAGTTGCTGCAAATTGCTTTCACTGTGGACACAGGTTTAGGCATGCTTTCTTCCGCAATAGTTCTCCAGGTTTCTTGAAGGGGATTCAAAGCTTTTCTTTGGATGTTGGTTGCCTTTTGTTCTGTTCTCTTTCAAGATGATGTGACATTCCTTCAGTAATGTTGACGTCCTAAATCTGAGGAGACCAATCCATGATTGATAGTGTTTTTTTGTGTGTTTTTCAGGTATGGTTTTACTGCACTGGCAGAGTGGTCGGGATCATTGTCACACTGAAAAATGAAGCTGTTGTCAATCAGACGCTTTCCCAATGGTATTACATGGTGCATTAAAGTCTGAGGGTACCAAAATACGCAAAATATATAAAGTTCTTGGCTAACAACGCTTTGGGAATCACTTTGTTGGTGTAAAAATAGGAATGCTTATGCTTGTCAAACTGTGTTGTCTTTATACAACTGAAGTTGTATAAAAACAGTTGCTAAACCTGTTTTAGCAAAAGCTGCTAGTAACAAAATGCCTAAATATATAATTTAAAACTGTTTCTTTCTGGGGACACACCACTATTCAATACCTTGAGATGGATATTTTTTATATGCTTGAATGAGTCACAGATCAGTATTAAGTGCCTTACCAAAAAAACAAAACAATCGAACAAAAAAATCCCGTACAAAGACTGAAAATGAGTAAGAAAGCAGCCAATGTCCAAAGAAAAATCTTGACCACCGGGTCCTTGGAAGCAAAATATAAAGAAATAAGGGGTGGCTAAAAAACTTTCATAGCATTGTACATACTTAAAAAAAAATGGCCAATAAATAATAGTTGTTACACAAGCACCAGGACACCACATTCAGAATAGAGCAGATACAGAAGCAGATGCTTTATCTTCATGCTAGTAACAGCCACGATGCAAAGCTGCATGCTCAATCAAGCTAAACTCGACATAATCACCTAATGATGTGCCGGACACCAATGCAGTAAAAAGGATAGTATGATACAGTATTTTGAAAAATTCTTAAGAGATCACAGCGAAAGTTTTTTTTGTTCTTCCTATAACACTTTCTCTAATTCTCTGCACAGTTTTCTGGGTCTGTTTATTTATAGTTCTCTTTTAAAACTGAAGACTTACAAGGCAGATAATTTTGTCTTGACACTGAGAGGAATAGATAGAGCATTATCACCCTGGGACTTTAAAGTGTCTGTCCTCACTACCCAGTACAAAGTGTTCTCTGTACAGAGGACATTTATAACTATTTAACTCCATTACTGCAAAGCTTAGACAAATACAATAATGGCTCTCGTTTTAGGAAGCCAATACGAAAGCTTCTGAACTAAATTTCTGTGATAGCAAAAAGCTTCCAGGATAACATCTGAAAGATATGATCCGAAATGGCTGACAGTGCCATCACTGGGAGAATAATTTCTACATCCACTTGCTGCTCTAAAAAAACAAAACAAAAACAACAAATATATATATATATATATATATATATATATATATATATATATATATATATATACACTCTTTTTTTTTTTTTTTTTTTTTTTTTTCTTTTTTGAGGGA